>JAKJJM010057928.1:0-10407 GCA_021901965.1 Pipa carvalhoi | reverse complement strand
GCTGACACAGGAAGGAAGGCTGGTAGGAGGGCTTACTTGTCAATCAAGTAAGCCGCGCCTCCTCCTACAGCTACTACAGCCTTTCTATCCGACACAGCCTGCAGTGTCAAACTGACAGGCAGAGAGAGGGGCCAAAAAGACAGAGAGAGGTACATTTTTTTTCATGGAAGTGTATTACAAAAATGTTCCTATAGACTGTCTCTATTTTATAAACTAATGTTGTTTGGAGGTGATAGGTCCACTTTAAATATGATATTAGTTTGAATTGCTGCTTAATACACAATAAAGGGAAAATGCTATAAAAGAAATATAAACCTGTAAATTTTCTTTGTAGTCTATGCCACAAAGGTTTTAATGTGTTCCTCAGCTTTCCATTCTGTTTTTTTCTATAGTTTGGCTTTATAATTAAAACAAATTGCCCCTTTGTAGGGCATTGCTCATTTACATCTAAAATGGAAGAATATTTTCACATATCAAATCACTACCTTTTCTAACTGACTTTGAGTTTGCAGATACCTTACTAGATCATGGAATGTCTATTACTAATGGTGGTTAGTCCTTATATGGCCCCGTAGAGTCAAACATACGGCTTATTCAGGATAAAGATATAAACATAAAGATGGAAAAATTCCCTGGACTGTACTAAAATTGACCTGTTTGTGATCAGGAAGTGGGCACTACTTTTCCAGGTTTACAGAGGACTTCACAAATTATCTAACAGGCTTGCCTGGCTTATAGGATTTTGTAACTCTGTGCAGCTTTGATCCAATCAAATTTAAAGAGATTGTCCTTGTCACATAGCATGATGGTCAGCCAAAGTGGTCGCGAACCAGAATGGCCTACCAGCTTGTCATTTGTGTGGGCAGTTTTACAATAAATAAAAAGCTTAACTATAATTTACTTTATGCTGAATTTTGTAGGTACAGATAGTGTTTATTATTATCATAGACACTAACATGCCTATGTGAAGTACCCACAGCAACCAATAAAAGTATACATTTGATTGAATACCTGTAAATTATGATAATGAAAGCAACCTTCTTATTGGTTGCCATATTTTACAGCATGGGCATATGTGCCCTTTTGCACCTATATTAGATTGTGCTTCTACCCCAAAGAATCTTTTATTTTTGCATCATGCAACATGTATTTTACTTGTGTTCCCCTTTAGAGTTCCAGTGGTTTAGTTTACCCAAAACTCTGTATGCATGGATATGTGCAGATATTTTTGCACTATAAAAATATAAAGGATATTTATATGGTGATAACATATAAAAGATATGAGCTATACTATCCTTTGAACTCTACCAGTTTTCCAGCATTAGAGTTTAAAGAATCAGCTCACTTTCTACTTGTAGTACAGACTTATATAATGATAAAAGGATCCAGAAAATTAACCTAAAGAATGTCCACTCCAAGACTGAGTTGGATTTATGGATATTCTTCCTTAAGTACAAGCAGATTCAGCAAACAGTGTTATGATTCACAGGGCTGTGACTACTAGAACAATTATTATATTACATAAACTATTATATCAGATCCTTCCTTATAAATCCTGACCATTGCATCCCTGCTAGATTGTTTCCCCAAACGTGCAACGAATCATCATTTTACAAATACGGAAGCTTAACAGAATGTGTGGGAGACACAGTGGACAAATATTGTGACTTTTGGGGTTATTAAGTAGCTTTGCCTTGTTGTTCTTTGCCCTAGCTATGAGCGAGCTAATAAATGTCTCTGTAATCTTAGTTAGCCAATCTCTGGGATTAAACATCTTGGCCCCAAGAATGAGAATATATAATACATATATACACAATTGAACTGTATTGTGTTAAAAATTAGTCAAAAAGGAGAAATGTAACTTGCCCACCCATTAATAAACTGAGTCAATAGGAGTCAAGTGGCTTGGTAAAATGTATCTAAAGAATACATCTTTGTGTATATATTTATTACACATACATATATAACATAAACACACCAGTCTACATGCTAACACACTCAGATGGATGCTTTTTCCAGTGTAGGTGGCATTGAGAGTAGAGGTCAGCATCATTGGAAGGCCTGTGGTGGTCTAGGGATGCTAGTTCTGGTCAAGGGGGTGGAAACCGAGAGGTAACAGATGGTTCATCACAGGAGGAGGTAGAAGTAAACAAGTAAGCAAATGGTAGAAAAAACTTCCTCCCCCAAACCTCATGTCCTGCCATATCTGAGAATAACCAGAACTGTGGAGGGGGAAGGAGGGCAGAAATATGGGGATGTCAGATAAACTATGTCTGCAGACAGACGATTGTATCTTCCCCATAGACCTATTTAATCAGAGGGTAATAAGTGTGTGCCTGTTTGTTAGTATGAGTTTATTCTGATAGTGTTCTGAAGTAGAGTATATAGCAGAAATGTCTAGATACATCCATGTATCGGAGCAGTTATTTGCCTGTGACATGATTCTATCACAATTATATACAGTGTACAGGATGGGATAAGTGTCACAAAAGTTTCCTGAAGAGTTTGAATCTAGTCCCTGAACCTCCTCCAACTGAACAGTGCAGATGTACACATTATTAGACAGTTGTGCAATCTTATAGATCTACTATTCAGTGCTTCTGTAAAAAGTTTGCCACTTTATAAATAAGAGGAATCCTAGTTACAGCCTATTTTATTTCCAATAATTTTTTGTTTTGGCATAGACAGTATGGTGGATTAGTGTTTATGCAGAGCCTTGCTGCCTTGGGAACTGAGTTCAATGCCACCCAGGGCCCCATCTACATGTGTGCTACATGCTACTTCATTTACTTTCCACAATCCAAAACATACTGGTAGGTTCGATTACTTTTGTCATGGGGAATTTGATTTTAACTTTCATTGTGGAATTAAATTATGTAAACTGTTAAATCACTCTAAAAGGCTGGAAAATATGCCAGTGTATTTAAAAAAATGGCAATAATAACCATTGTGAACCACTATAGGATTGTAAGTGAGTAAGCAAACACTTATACTGACATAGGGAACATTTAAATTGACCAGCTATGAATTGGGACTCAATAAATACTATAAATAACTTGTATAATGTATATTTTTGTATAAAACAAGGTAAAATGTATTGATTTTTGCTAAATTTATTGATTGGTAAAACCAAGCAGGAAGCACTTTACAATTCTGTGTGATGATTTGGCCTCTAGATGGTGCTGTTTCATTTCAATCTATGGTTGATTTTTTTAATGACCTCAGTAGAGGTCAGTAGAACAGCACCAGTTAATCCTTAATTAATTAAGCTCTCATTAAGAAATGCGATATCTGATGTACACATACCACTATGTTAGCCTGTTTTATTTTGCAGCTATTGTCATGCATAATATGTAATGTGTGAATTTAATACACATCCAATGGAGTGGTTTCACTGTGCTGCTATTCCATGCAGGTAGCTTAACAGCATATAACCTCACCGTTAGGATGTTGAGTCATCAGCAAATAATATAAAGGACACTGGAGCTTAGGCATGAAGTAGCAAAAACGAAGCAGTGTTTATTTCCTCACATGTTTTGGATCATACCTGGACCCTTTATCAAGCATCATTTATATTATTTGGTAATATCTGAATTTATTTATAAAGCACAATTACATTTCTTATGCGTTTAGCTGAAAGAGATTCCACTTAATTATGGTAAGATTTAACATAAGATGTTAACAATGCAGCTTACCCGTGGGCATACCTAGCCATTTCACACACATATATGTAGTATGGTGCTTTCCCATTTAACATGCCTTGCTAGTAAAATGTTGTCACCTTAAAGGGTTAATTGTGCAACGTGTGAAGGGAAGTAAAGTCCAGTTTCTGAGCTTCCCTCTGGGATTCTCATCTTTCATCATTCAGTATCTTAAAGCTTTGCCTGTTATACCCAGAAGCAAAGCAATGAACACTGTGACATGCAAAATATTACAGAAAGATGGATAATATGTGTATAATATTAGACCTGGTTATAACATAGCATTAATCCTTTTCTTTCTAAACAAATAAAGACAAGGCATCATTTTGAAAAGGAAAACTTTTTTATTGCATCATACAACAGAGTTATATCAAACATTCATTAAGGCTTCCCCTCTCCGAGGGGATACAATATGTATATATACAAAGATATATACAGTAATAGAACATGTGTATCAAGGCAATAGTGAAGAGGTTAAGATGGAAATTATTAACACTGCTCCCCATCTAATAGCACTCAGCAGTAGTGATAGCAATTATGAAATCATCAAACTACAACTCCCACAATCCTCAGCTTGCACATTTCCCAGCTCAAGATGTTGGCAAATAACAATTTGAAAATATAAAGAGATGCAGTTTTGATATCCCTGCATCAGAGACTAAAAAGGTATCTATGCTTAGCCCGGTAATGAGGTTCTCTCTTCTTTATTACTGAAAGGGTAAACAAATACAATTGTTATCATTATCTGATTTTATACAATACAGTAGAAAGCCTATCATTAATATTCCTTCTCTCTGTGGGCTTCTATATGCAGTCAACGGGATAAGTAACAAGTAAATCCCTAACTACTTTTAATCAGGGTGTTAGATTTGTAAGCTCTGTAATGTTATACAAGTGCTTTCACAAGCAAAATATACACAGGGTCGGAAGGAAAAGTCATTAGGAAAAAATGAAAAATCTGCAGCACATCTTAACATCTCTTAATACAAATTTCCCCCTTGCTTTAAAAATGTCAGTAAATGGCATCTCTCACTCCATCCAGCCAGCTCTCCTGGAATCCAAGAGAGGGACTGAGCAAGAACATAAAGTCTTTTTACTAAGGTTTGCCTGTTCTTTTCAGGGAAAGTCAGACGTTCATTAAACGGTGATGGGTTACAGGCTCCAGTGCAAAAATCCTGTAGACTGCCGTTATCAACAGCTGCCCTTCCCCTTTAATAACAATGAGATATATCGCTCAATTAAAAAGTCTTAAAACAAGACCTTCTTTTAGCCGATTACACTTTTGTCGCCAGTGAATGGATTTCAGATTTTTGTGTCTGAGCGCTTAAGCTGGAAGAAGTGTTGCTGAAATGTCCTTGGAGGACCTTTTTGAATCCAAAAAAAAAAAAACATTGGGAGCGGAATCTGAGGTCAAAGAAGGCATAGAGAAAAGGGTTTAGGCAACTGTTAATGTATGCCAGGCAGGTGGCATAAGGGTGCAGGCTGACAATGAGGTTCTGTGAAGAGCATGAAAGGTACAAGAAACCCATAAGGTCTAACAAGTGGATAGTTTTCAGAATATGGAAAGGCAGCCAACAGATAGCAAACACTACAACCAGGGTGATGATAATTTTAAGAAGCCTCTTTTTCTTCTGTTCTTCCTTCTTGAGGTTTTGGAAATGCATGGTTACCTTGCAGCCAATGAAGCAGTAGAAGATGGTCATAAGGAGAAGGGGCAGCAGGAAACCTGGCACTGTGGTAAGGATGCTGAGCCCACCTATCCAGAAGTTTTCATTCTCCTTAGTTGATACACTGCTGAAGTCCAGATCACAGACAGTGTTGTTGCCATCTGTGCGAGTATTACGCAGAATCAGGCTTGGGAGCGCCAGAAGTCCTGAGAGGAGCCAGATGACAGCCAAGGATATGAATATGGAGGAGCGGGAACGCAGTTTAGCACTGGACAGCGAATGGACAATAGCCAGGTACCGGTCAAAGCTTAGGCAGGTGAGGCAGAAAACACTAGCAAACATATTAAGCAGTACCAGATAGCTACTAAGTTTACATAGTGCAGAGCCAAACGGCCAGTGAAAGCCCAAAGCAGTGTAGGTGGCCCACAGAGGGAGTGTTACCACAAAGGCCAGGTCTGCTAATGCCAGGTTACCTATGTAGGTATCTGCAGATCTCCTCTTTGGCTTGGCTTTCCATACTGTAAAGATGACCACTCCATTTCCTGACAGTCCAAGGACAAAAACCAGCATGTAGAAGACAGGTAGCAGTGAATATGAAAGGTCCCAGTCAGTTTCATTACAAATTGGTTCAGAATCATTTGTGTAGTCATACATATATTGATAGAGTTCTGTGCTGATCTCTTCTGTTGCCATCTTTAAAGATTTTGTGGAAGCTGATTAGTCTTGCAGTGGATGCACAAAAGTCTCCAGTCTGTATTCTTTCTCTGCTGTGTTTTCAAATATCTGAAACTGCCTCCACTCAGGTCCTTTAAAGAGTCTTCCAAACTCCCCACCCCCTAAAAGAGAAATTAAAGGGGAAAGACCACCCACTGACATCAATCAGGAGCCTATCCATGTTATTTCAGCTCCACCCCTCTCATTTCTTGTGCTTTGACCCTCCCTATCAGGGCATAGTCCTACCTCCTCCCCATCCAGTCCACACCTCTATCTACTGATTGCTGGCTACATGGGTGTTTAAACTTATTTAGCATTTTGGAAAACCCTTTAGAGTAAATCTGTGAATATGGACTTGTATTTTTGCTTAATATAAAACATATATATTTTGTAGCTATTATTGCATAGCTGAGTGCACTGGAGAGGAAATTGCTTTATGCTGTCACATTAAGAAACCTCCCTTGCATTGTTAAGCATAGTATATCAATCTATAATGAAGCATTTCTCTGGTATTCTTTCACAGAGTGAAACAAATTGTTTTCTGCTTGTTGTACTGGTTCCAGCTATGCTTGAAACATACAAACACACCATAAAGTGTCTTTTTGTTCTTTCATCCCAATATGCATTGGAGGGTTTTTGGACTCCATTTGTGTTTCACAGTCTGTTTCACACCTCACTCTCACACTTCTTTCTTCCCCTTTCCCATACCTTCCTCTGCATACTCATGTTGGCTGGAGTCTGTAATAAGGCATGCCCTGTGGTGTATTGTATGTACAGCAGTACTGCACAATCAATCTAAATCCTATTCAGTGATGTGTTGTTAACTAATTGCATTACTAAACAGTATAATTATATAGCAAACAAAGATGTATATATGAAATACAATGTCTCTCTCTAGCTGCTGTATGAAATTACTACACCCAGATAAGAAATGAATGACTGCAGAGTCCCACAGAACCCAGCCTTTGTCTTTTAGGGGATGCTGTGATTTGTAGTTGAACAGCTAAAGGGACTATTTCTGACCAACACAATTATTGCCAATCTGTGGTGCATTTGGGTATTCTGATGCAAACAGAAACAGGGAAATACATACATCTGAATGCTGTAATACACAAACAAGGAGCTATACTCATTATAATATAAATGTTCACTAAAACATGCCCGGGCACATACTATGAAAAATACCTTCCCATTTAAAGTTTTGTCATTTTTACCTGGATGGTGTTCAGTAAAAAGTGCATGATGCCTATTTCATTTGTTTCACATTATATTATGAACCAGATACAGATTCACTTTTATGTACACCTATAATGCATACTATGGTGATGCACTCAAGCCACAAAATGTTAAATAAACACATTTATGATACAAGTATAACATATATACCCCTACATTATAATGTCCATGAGCAGCACACAGAGTGACCAACAGGGGGGGTAGAGAGAGCACTGTTGGAGGAGCCCCTCTCAATTAAGCACACAAGGGGGGTCCAGACAGTCAGTAACATGAGCTTCTGGGTAACTGTGTTGGCCAAAGACCAGTTTGTAGTGTTAATGGCGTTTATTAAAATACACTGCCATTTTATTTGTCAGGCTGGTGAGGGGGTGATATTTGATGGCAGCCCAGGTACCACAAACAAGTACCATGCTGCTTAATATATGGCATTTAATATTTATATAAAAGGGTAATAATAAAATGAAATATGAAAACTGGTAACAAGGGACGAGAGGTAATTTAGAGACAGTACAAAGGACAAGACTGAAAGCACACAACCATCCCCCAAGTTTAATGACAACAGCTGTTTCAGAACTACAACTCCCATCATCCATTGTCAGATGCAGAGAGTTGTAGTTAAGAAACTGTTGTAGTGAGAAATTCAACTGCATGGATGACCTGCAGGTTGTAACATGCAACTAAGTCACGCTGCTATATTCTTACAAATATTCTGACAAATAATGCTGGGTGTTGTAGTGTTGTATGCCAACTACTTTAAGACCATTTTTTCCATTATTAATATATGATGATGTGTATATTTGGTGCTTTTCCTCCAAAACTATGTATGTATAATATTATGCATTACAATAATATATTCGCTTCCCCTTGTATAAGATAAGAAATTCGCCATACAGTTCCATGACCTGTACTTGACCTTGAACATTTATTTGATTAGGAAACATTATCTCTAGAACCATATTTAAATTGCAGTGTTATATTTTTAAGAAGTAATAATGTTTTTGTAGTATGGCACATAAGCATCATGCTGCAAATATTTTTAAGATTACAGGGGCCAACTTAAATCCAATATAATAGCGTTAGGTACGGGGTCTTGAACAAGCCCGGACGTGTATATTTTCACATCTCATGCGCATTAATGGACCTTTCACAGGTTATTTTTGTGTAGATGGCCTGAAGCCTAAACCCATTCTTTCTTTAGGATCCAAAGCTGTGGCTTTATTGACTCTTAAAGCCTCTTTTCGGGAGGTAAATATTCCATCCAGACAAATTTCTCATTCCTGTGAATATTTTAGTCAGAAAGAGAGCTTTCTTGGCATTCTGTATCTATCTAATGTGATGAAATGAAAAAACTAATTTCAGGAACAGTGATTAGTAGACAGTAATGTGATGCTAAAAAGTGCTAATAAAATTTCTGGAAAATACACAAGAAATGCCAGAGACTTGAGAGTGTAAATCTTCATAAACATGAAAGGTATAACCTTGGCATCAATTATAATATTCCAGTTTCTTTCATTCTGTTTTGATAGACAGTAATTTGTATAGAATATCCATAGTCATTTTGCCTGTACATAGAAAGCTTTGTTTATATTTACGTTAGTTATTTACGAAAACCCTATCCAGGGCTAAATTTCTAAAAATGAAACATCAAACCTCTCCTCCCTATCCCTAACCCCAGAAAAATGGCTGTTTTACCTTACAAAAGAGCAATTTCCAGTATCACTATATTGATACTGGTAAATCACCAGGTCACATGATATGGTCACGTGACCCAAAAAAAGATTTAGGGGCTTATTCATCAAAGTGAGAATTTGCCCGTTGAAGTGAATTCTCATCACTTAGGATCACTACACTCTGATCAGTCACTAATGCCCTATTCCTTTATCACTAAGGGGGTCATTCTGTAAAGTGAGAATTTGACTGTTTTATTCGCAGACAGATTCCCATTCTAAAGTCGTGACCGTGACAATTGTCCCATTATAAAATCGCGACTGTGACAATTTTTTTTAAAGTTCCAGTTTTGACATTTTTTTTGTAAAGTTGCGACTGTGACAGTAGCAGTCTATTGCAACTGTCTTTAGCTGGCGAATTCACACCTTTACGCAACAATTTGGACTTTACAGCATGACCCCCTAAGTGGTGGAATCCCATAGCAAAGAAGCGAACAGCGTTAGACACCATCTCTTGCGTAGGACAGCATGTTCAGTCAGATAGTAGCAGCCTTGCCATCAACCCCCTAATTCACCACTTTGATCAGCTGAGCTGTTTTTAATTAGGTTCATTATTGTCTCTGGTGCAGAACACAATAGCCTGTGTAGATTATCCCACAGGAAACAATACAGACTATTTTTCTAGTTCAGCTGAAAAACGGTCAGTGTGGCCCTGACATTATCTGACTGTTCAGACTTTCATTAATTAGCCCCTATACCCGGGTTGCCAAACCATCCCGACCCAGCTGAAAATCAGCCTTGACACTATCTATTTTCAAGTCAGCTATAAAGCTTATCTGTGATTGATCGATGTAAAAAGACCTTTTAGTTGTAATAAAGGTTTGTTTGTTTTGGTAATAGCAAATGGGGTTCTATTTGATCCTCCTTTGCTTTACTGTTGCCTGCTGAACCACAAGGAATGATAATAATCTGGAGAATATAATATTAGTTTGTGTAATATATTGTAGGTGTTTCATATCATAAAAATGTTGCTATTTGATTTGATTTACTGCAAGACAAATCTCAAGATGAATTGTTTGCAGCAGTTCCCTAGAGAAGAATTACATTCAGAGCCTCATTGACTAAAGTGTGATTTCACCTGTTGAGTTCACTTCACTACAATTTGAGTCGCATCACCAGAATAGTCGCAAATTCACTGCTCGCTATTGGCTAAGTGGAGAATACGCGTGTCAAACAGGCGGACAGTGGCGATCATTGTAGGATACATACTGTGTTTCCCCGAAAGTAAGACATCGTCTTACTTTCTTTTCACCCCCGAAAGTCCAACGATGTCTTACTTTCGGGGATGTCTTACATAGGAGCCGCTGGTCGCCCGCCTCCATCCCCGCCCCCGTCCCCGCAGCCGCCCCCGCCTGCGCGCCC
>JAKJJM010057912.1:0-13236 GCA_021901965.1 Pipa carvalhoi | reverse complement strand
TTCCCTAAACTTCTTTTTTAACTATTTGTGTCAGCAATTGGCTTAGTATAAAGGAGTTTTATATGTATGTGGGCAGTTATATCGGCACTATAGTTCTCCTTTAATGATTCCAAGAATCCTGATCACAATCACACAAATGGAGGTATAACACAGGTAGAAAATGTTTTAATCTTGAATGCTGAAAACACACACTGTTCTTAAAAAAAAAACCCTTCCTACTGCTTAACTGATCTATTACTTAACTATAAAGGCAACTAACAAACAGATAGCAAGCAATCTCTATCCTGTACTCTATAATGTTACATTGATTTTTTCTTTGTTTTCAGCCTCCCACAAGGTGATGGGTGTCAATGTGAAATCATAACAGAGTAATCATACCCAGCACCTATACAAGCAGCTGTACATTTGCTATTTATTAAATAACTGAAACTCTATGTTTAATATGCTGCAGTGTTGAGCACATTGTTAAAGGGTCAGTAACACCAGAAAAATAGCAAATCTTATTAATATTGGCAGTACAGGTGTTAATACATAATACTGGTAAAAAATATTATCCTTAAATCTGAATTCATAAATTTTATTGCATTCTGTCTGATTTCATTTTTACATATAGCAGCCATGTTGGCTAAACAATAAGCACATTTAGGGAATTTTGCAGATCAAAGATGGCTGCAACCACAAGGAAGAAAAACAAACTCAAAATAATACAGATCAGGCATTCAGCTTCAAAGATACAGATACAGTTTTACCACAACTGAGAGTCACCAACAGCTATTAACTTATTTGGCACTGCTAAATAATTTTTAAATATATATTTTTTTAAATATATGGGCCCCTCAACCCCAGTCCAACACTGGGCTAGCTTAAGCAGATGAAATTGAACTTTGAAAATATATAACTATAGGAACACTGGGTGTGTTATGAAATCACAATAACCCATGCAGATGCTCAGGAGCCACCAGAGACAAATATATAATGGCAACTGTAATGATTGGGAGCCCACAATGCACAGGGGTCTGCTGCTCCCTTTTATTTCTCTGCTCCCATTCAAATGTACAAATAAGGGATGTTCCAGATAGCCTTTAAACAAAACAAACATAAGATAAATCATTCCTATCAGTTACATTTCCCCTTTACTTTCTATGTAACACTAAACAGAAATTCTCTGGATAAAAAAAATGTTAATTTACTTCTCTGTGTTACACCAAGGCTATATTTACCTTACTCATTAACACCTTTGATGCTTTCCAGCTTCTGTCTTTTGGGATTTTGCCATTTGGAGATAAGAGGACAAGGACAGCGGCAGTCACGTTGGTTACAGCAACTGGGGGATTGGGGAAAGTTCTTAGCTCTGTCACATTCAGCTGTACAATGGAAAATGTATGTCATTCATTTTTATTCTAGAAAGGAAAAAAGAGCAAACAATTTGAATTGCCACTATTACCCTGTTTAGTGTATTCAGAGCGGCATTTGCTGCTTGAAGTACTGGTTCGGCTTTGGCCAGGTCATCTGCACTTTCTTGTTGTTGTTTGGTTATTTCTCCCTTGATTTCAGCAATCTAAAAAATGTATAACATGTACAAGAAAACAATGAATGAATGGGATAGAGCGTGCATTTATAATAACCATTGCTAGGTGGCACTGTGCTATTGCTAGCAATATATATATACTTTACTTAAAGTGGTTATTACAAGTTTATTTTCAAAAGAAGCTACACCAACATTTTATCTGATGGTTCAAGCATCACAAGGCATATTTAAATAGCAAAAAGTAAATTTGCCCCCATATTCCCATATCATCAGTTTGCTGGCTAGACTTATTCATTAGTGAGCTCTTTAACCAAGATATAGGGGCCAAATTATTAAAGTTTAAAGTCAACTAAGTGAGTTTTCATCACTTTGGGTCACTATGCTCCAAGAGCCTCATTGACTAAAGTCTGAATAAAGTATTTATTAAAGTGTGAACAGTCACGTAAAGAAAGGCCTGAATTTGCGTCTTTTCACGACTTCTTCAGCCCTGTTTATTTAAACTCTGAAATGTGGCAAATTCGCAACCAGTTTGGTTGCGAACTTATGGATCTCTTTGCATCACTTTGCATGCACGTGCACAGGTAATTCAGCTATTCACAAAGCGACTAAGTCTGTCAAAGGAGTGAATTCCGCAAGGCGCATTGATCAGAATTCACCCGTTTGACTTCCCCAGATCAGAGCGGAGAATTGGGGGGATGATGGCAGGGCTCCAATGTTGCATAAGGCAACTTATCCATTCAAAAGTGACAATGGCGACTGCGACTAAGTAACAACATGACCTAGGGACAAGTTGACATCGAAATAGATAGAAAATTCACTTATATATAGTTAATGGAACATTGTGAGGAGGACGTCACTTCCCTTCACTGGTGGAATTCACCTCAGTTCGCATGACTCTGCATCCCACGACTGTCCGACTGACAATGCCGCACTACGCATCCAACACTGTCCACTTGTTCGACAAGTCTATCAACTGCTTCATGAATAAGGAGAAGTGAATTTGCGTCTTCCTGATCATAGTGACGCAAACAGACGCGAAGTCACTATGCTACGTAAATTCGCCCTTTAAAAAATAATCCCCTGAATAGTTACATAGAGCTATGAATTTGCATCTATTCTCCACTTCCAAATGTTCTCATATTGAGCAAACTCTGTGAACTGGCTAATACATGACCAATTCGGGCAACTACGCTAGTCACGATCTTATCGAGCTCTTTGCATCATTTTGCGTGCACGTGCACAAGTACTTCTACAATTAACTAAGATGCAGAGTGTGTCAAAGGTGAGAATGTGACTAGGTGAGCTGCTCTGAATTCACCTGTCTGACTTCACCACTTCAGGCTTGCAAATTGGGGTGTTGATGGCAGGGTTCAGGTGTTGTGTAAGGAAACTATTCATTCAAAAGTGACAATGGCGACTGCGACTGAATGACAACATTACCTATGGATAGGATGATATAAAAATAGATAGAATATTCACAGAATATAGTTAGTGGGATATGGTGAGACTGACGTCACTGTGCTTCACTTGTCAAATTCCCGTCACTCTGCATGATTTCTCCTCCTTCTTCTATCCAACTATGCCACACTACGCATGCGACAGTGTTCACCGCTGTGTACCTGTTCAACAAGTGTATTCACCACTTAGTCAACACTGAGAAGTGAATTCATGTCTATTTTGGCAATGCGACTCAAATTGTAGCGAGGTGAATTCACCCTTTTTTAAGAATGTGTCCCATAGTGTTTCCATAAGGTAGGTTTCCAATGTATTAGCGTTGCTGTGTCCTCCACATGACTTCTCATCCTACTTCTATCTGACTGACTACACCCACTAAGCATGTGACAGCGTTTGTGGCTGTCTGCTTGTTTGACAAGTGTATTCTCCACTTAGTCAATAGTGAGAAGTGAAATGGAGACTATTTTGGCGATGTAACTTGAATTGCAACAAAGTGAATTCGACAGGTGAATTCGCACTTTAGTCAATGAGGCTCAAACAGTTGGGAATTCACTATGCCTTATTCACTAAGCATCAGATTCCCTTAATGCAGAGGCAAACTGCACCAGATGCCATTTCTTGTGTAATGCAGCGTAGTCAAACAGCATTAGAATGTGTAGCGATGTGAATTCTACCAGTGAAGTACAGTGACGTTATCCTCACAACGTCCCACTAACTGTATTAAAAGTAACAGTATCCCTTTCTATATTATCATATGTCTAGTTTATGTTCCCATTTTGATCTGGAGAAATCAAATTGGTGAATTTGACACAGTATGCCTTGCCAAACTCACTACTTCCACAGACGCCGATGCTTGATGAATAGCCAAATTACATATAGACATGCATGCAAAGTGGTACCAAAAACTTTGTAAGTCTGTGATTGGATGCAAAGTCGCCACATTATACGGTTTGTTGAATACGCGAAGATGGCGAAGTGGTGAATGAATGCAAATTCTGAGCTTTATGTAACAGTTTGGACTTTCATTAACAAGCCCCATAATCTCTTCTAATAACATTGAAAATACAGAGAATACTTCGAGCAACAGAAAATCCTGCAACACTCATTCTCAATAAATTAGTTAATAAACTGATACTTTTCCCATTCACCAGTTTTCAATACACAGTAATACATATTCTCTGTTCTATTTCACTCTACATTCCAAGTAAAAAACATCCCTAACATATTTACCAATCAATAGAAGTATTAACACGGTAGGAAAGTAAGCAAAGAAAATAGAGGGAATCCATTTAAAGCACAAATAGGTTGGAAGTCTAGAAATCTATTTTAGTGCTCATAATTACAGCATTGTTTGTAAAATTTATATTGACTACTCCTCGTGCAAAACAGCCAAAAACTAAGCATATTGCTGCAATAATAAACCCAACCTAAGTATGTGATTGATAACTAGAATCAAGACATTACTGCACATCTAACATACAGCAAAGTGATGCAACTGTATATTGAATCCATTTTGTTAGACTTTGTGCAGAGTTTTTAAAAAACAAAAAACTTATCACATTTTAATGAATATTCAGACTCTTTACCAAGTACTTTGCAGAGGAACCTTCAGCAGTTATTACAACCTCACATTTTATTGGTTATGATGATATAATCCATCTGTGCAGATCCACTCAAGCTCTGTCAAGATGTAGAACAAAGCATTGATGCACAAGCTTTATTAGGTCTCAAGAAATGTTTTGTCGGGTTTACATCCAGGCTCCGGCTTTGTCACTCCAAAAACATTCACACTATTTGTCCAATTCACACTTGAATTGTTTTGGTTGTGTGCATAAGAGTTTAATCCTGCTGGAATGCCAATCTTTTTCCAAAGTCAAAGGTTCAAAGAAACGTAGAGTGTGATTTTACCAAGAATCTCATTGTACTTTGTTCTGTTGATCTTTTCCTTGTTCTTGATTAGACTTCCAGTTCCTGCATTTGGTGAACATCCCAACAGCACAAAGCTGCCAATATCATGCTTCACTGTAAGGTTGGCAATTGCTAAGTGAAGAGTGGGAAATGGTTTAATAAAAACATTATGCCTGGCACTTAGGCCATAAACAGTTCAATCTTGATTTCATCAGACCAATGAATTCTGCATATTGTTGTCTGAGACTCATTAAAGTATTTCTAGCACCCTGAAACCAGGCTTTCATGTCATTTACATTGGCTTCAATCTGGCCACTCTATAATACTAACCTGGTTGGTTGAGTGCTGCAAATATGGTTGTCCTGGATTGGTGCTTTCATTCTCAATATGAAACTCTAAAGCTCTGTCATAGTGGACATAATTTTCGTCCTCTCTCTGACCAAGACCCTTTTCCCATGATTGCGTTGCTTGGTTTTTTTCCAGGTGGCCAGCTCTATGCATAGTCACGCAGTTCTACCTTCTCCCATGTAAGAATGATGTTGGCCATGTGCTACTTTGACTTCATGGTTTTGTTTTTGCTTTAACACTGACTTTTTGAGTGTTCTCTTTGCTCTCACTGGTATTCAGGTTTTTGCAGTCAAAATTTAAGACCTATCATTTTCCACATTCTCCATTTTAGACAAAACTATACCATTTTACACATTTCATAATCAGGTTCAATAATTAGGTATGCCATTAGATGTAGTAAGATACAGTTTTAAAAGAAGGGTGCGTATGCAGGAAATGTGTGCAAAGCAAATAAAAATATTTCTACCCATGTCTAGTCTACATATCTTATGAAAATTGCCTTTCAATGACATGCAAACAGTATACATTTTTACATTATTTTCCCAAAGGGCGGCTCATACCTTTCGCTCCTCTGCATCTGCCACAATTTTCTCTTGATTTAATTTCTCAGTTTGTTGTCCTACTTTAGAGATAAGTGCCTCTGTATCACTGTTCCTTTGATGAAGCTCTACTTCTTGAATGGCAAGTTTAGACTTTAAATCTTCTACCTGGTTTGAGAACACAGGGCTCCTTGTTAATTATGTTTTAAGACATTTTTTTTTTTCAATTATATCAAAATCACTTAGCTTAAAGAATAAACCATGCCTTGGGCATTATTGTAAATGTGGGAAATTATTTTGTTTCCCTAGAGGACGGACAATTATCTTTCTGTATTTATCAAAATGCTGACTTAAAGGCAACAAAAACGAGATTTCCTGGCTAATGATTTGTACACTGGAAGTGTATTCTGTTTCATGTAACTATTTTCTTTGAAAAAAAGTGTCAGTTGATTTGCATAACTGACAAATTCCAGAAAATGCACAAAATGTATTCCATTTTGAACATGAATATTACTGGATAAAATAAAAACCAAAATACTAAACTCATCATTACATTTATTGTTCATATAGTCTGTAAGTGTATACACAAAATAGTGGTGACAATTCCTACCAGTTATGTTGGTGAGGGTGCCACATTCCACGGCAGCTGCTGGCCCACCAGTACAATAAGTCAAAAGAAGATAAAAAGGAACAGCACTCAAATAAAATTGCCTTTATTCCACCATGGTACAAACAATGGCAGCCCGAAAATTTCCTTTTTAAGTTTTGTTCTACGCTAGCAACATGGCAATAAGAAAAAAAATTGCTCCAGTGTTGCTATGTATTAGTGTCGTTGTTCTATAGTTGAACAGGGAGTTGTGTAGAGAGTACTGTTGGGAATCATTGAATAAGTAAATGTTTATATATTAACTTTAAAATTGGATATAATTGAACCTCACTAAAAACTTTTGTACAATATGAACACCTCCCTTCAACAAACCTTATCCAGTAAGCAATTTTCTATCCAATTACAGTACATCATAACTGGATAATATTGCTTCAGCTGTGAGCTCAGTGCTCTAGAATTTGCTGTATTAAACAGGTGTTTTAATTTTACTTGTGCCAATGATTATTTCAACATGACTGCCAAAGTGAGAATTGGTCACTAAGTTATTAATTTACTTTATCATTTGGAACCACTCCCATATTATTTAATACTAATTCATGTAAGACATTCAATCTTTGATGTACTTTTAAAGATGTCGCAGATCAGTTTTTAAATCAAGTAGTGTACTTGCTTAATTTGCTGTTTTGAGCTGATCACTACACAGTCATCTGTTCTGCCACAACTAGGAAGAGAGAGTAAGAGAAGGGGCAATCGACTTGAACCTTTTCCATCCCTTCCAGGATAGCTCCAAGCTCAGGGTGTGCGTATTCCTCCATGCCAGAAGGGTAATTTCAAACCATTGTGAACCAGAATAACACGGCACCATAAATTTAGATAAAATTATGACGTTTTATTTAGGGTAAAAGTGCATGAGATAGCTTCAACAAATTCAGAATAAATTACTATAATGTTTCCACTTTACCCAGCAATATGACAGGTATTCCAACTCACTGTGGACAACTTCTCCCACTATGACTCTTTATTAGAGACTGGGGAATATTTTTGGATCCTTTACTTCAATTCAATTCACTAATACAAGAGATAACCTTGCATTCTGTCATTATCCATCTATAAGAATTCTTCCTCACAGCTTAGGGCTCAGTATTGCTGCATTATTTTCCTTGCTAGTTACAAAGGCTCTTTTTCAGGGCCCGGGACACTTAGGGGTGGGACAAATGTGGGCATTCCATCTTCGGTAGCTAAGGAGAGGTACAGACATAAGTAACAGAATACCATCACATCAAGCAATTTGTACGGTCCCTCACAAATGAAGAGAGAACACATGCTAACCAGCAAGATAATGGCCAATTTAGGAGAGGGATTACTTATGAGCTCACCATACTGCCAATGGTTATTTTTTTTCACTAAGGAAATAAATGACTTACCTGTAATGCAGTTGTTTGAAGTTTTTGTAAACCATTTTCCAATCTTTCCATTTTTTGAACTAGCTCATTCCTTTTCTTTCCAAGGAGGTTCCAGTATAATTTAATACATTCCAGGAAGCTTTTGGGAGTTGTATAGTTGTAATGTTTCTCATTCTGTTGGTATTTTAGACTCACTTCATTAACGCTTGTATGCGCGAATGTTATGAACTGGCTAATTGAGGTCTTCACCTGGGGCTGTAAAATAAAAAGGGAAAGTAGGTCATATGAGTAAAAATCATGTAACCACACTGTCAGGACAGTCTACATGGATATTGGGAGTAAAAACAAAGGTCCCCATCTGAAAAAGGCCATGCTTATGAATATGCAATTTTATACATCTCATAATGAACATAGAATATGTCAAGCATTCACCGTTGGACAAAAGTTGTTTAAGAAAAAGTTACTGAAATAGCAAAGATTATGAGGCTTATACATGAAAGTGTTAACAATCGCATAAAGATCCGAATTCACATTTATTTGTCACTTCCTCATCTTTTCATATTCAGCAAATGCTACAAAATGTGGTGAATTTTCAACCAATTTGGATGCCTGCAGTAGTTGTGGAGCTCTTTGTATTACTTTGCATGCGTGTGCACAGGTAATTCGCCTATTCATCAAGTAGTAGTGAATTTGACAAGGTGTACTGCTCAAAATTCATCAGTTTTACTTTGCCACATTAAAGAATTAGGTGGCTGATGGCAAGGCTCTTACTGTCCAACTGACTGTGTCACACTACGCAAGAAACTGCTACTGCTGTTCACTTTTTCGCTATGGAAATCCTCTGTTTAGGGAATAAGGAGAAGATAATTAACTATTCTATTCTAACCATTCTACTCCATAACAACTTGAAGTATATTTGTATTATATTTATTCACTTATATAGTGCTGATATATTACGCAGCAGTTTACAGAGATTCATCATTCACTTTAATCCCTGCCCCATGGAGCTTACAATCTAGTTGCCCTATTCAGTCACACACACATAGACGGACAGAGATGTATGTTTTTGGATTGTGGGAGGAAGCCAGAGTGCCCGGAGGAAACCAACAAAGGTGCGAGGAGAACATACAAACTCCATTCAGTTGAAGTCCAGGGTGGAATTGAACGGAGACCCCAGCACTGCTAACCACTGAGCCATTACACTGCTCAAATTATGAGAATTCACTTTAACAGTCCAATTCACACTTTGATGAATAAGCCCCTCTCTCTTTTTAGTCATAAAATCCTACATTCATTCTTTTAATAATTTTATTAAATTTTGGCTGTTAAGTGCCAACAGGTTTCATAACACTGTACGTAGGTTGTAATTAATATACAGATGAGGCAAAATGTAACCTGTAAGCACTTACAATCAAGATACTGTATTATCTTTAACTAACTAGTAATCCAGAATTTTTCTTTAAGCAGCAAGGCACCAACTAACCCATCCACCAGCCATAAACAGGCATTAGCCCTTTTCAGTCCAAATAACACACATTAATCCTTTTATCTCCAGTGTCTCACATTAGCTTTAATAAAATAAAGTAAATTGCAAAGTTGTGTGGGGGAGTGATATTTCTTATGTTCCTTAGGGGGAGCCTTCAGCCTTTTTAAATTTCCTATTCCAACAAAATGTCTGAACATGTGTGGTCAAAACGGGTCACAGCATGTACCTGCAAACAGGCTTGTGCCACCAGTAAGTTTGTGGGCCCCCATGAATCTACTCTGCAGTTTCTGAACCTGGCACCCCCCTCCATGTTACCATTTGTGGTCTGGAGGGGGTGAAGTGGTGAAGCTTCAGGGGAGGGGGTCCACAGAATCATTTGTCACATCAATGAGTATAGGCATATAAACACCTTAATAAAAGCTATTTTAATCTACAGGCTTGTAAAACAACATACCTAAATATTTCATTTGTCATTTCACAGTTGATGTCTTCGTACCATTTTTTTTTTTAATGTTCCCAAACTCTTGTTTCATTTTACAGTACAGATTTAGCTTGCCATTATTTCCTACTATTTAAACAGTTGAGATGCTGTTTTGGTTCACTTCATTGTGCAATTTCTAAAAGAAATCACTTATTGTGCTGACTGTATTCAATCTCTTCCACTCCATGTGTATGGGTATAAATCACTGTAAGCTCATCAGAACACATCATTAACAGCATATTGTTGGCATTTGCAGGGTGTTTCTGAACAAGTCTTGAACTGCTGAGTCCCTATTTGAAAAATGTCATATCAAGTGGTTTCATTTGCCCAGTATCCCAACTATACTCAAGTATATCTACATATTTAATATTATAAACAATATTTCCCCAGCCGACTCTCTCCAACTATTAACAAAGCATTTTATTTAAATTACAATGTTACTGTTACATAGGCCTGAAATGTCCCATTGAATCCCCCAAGGTTCGGATGAATTGTCTATAGAACTGGGCAACCAATCTTAAGCAATATAAACTGCATACTGTGTATAGAATATTTAAAGGGCCACATCATATAAATGATATGTCTCAGTCCACATATTACAATGTAAAACACACATTAAGCATTACAGAAAACTGCATTTATTAAATAATCCCTTTGAACATGTAGGCTGCAGGGGACACTTTTCTAGAGGGGGGTCTCTATCACATTTTTAAAAAAAATTTTGAGCTATTTATAAACGTTTGTCTCCTTCAGCTAATCCGTTTTTGTTTTTTTTTCTAAAAAAAACTACAAAACAAGCCATTGTTGCAGAGAATTATCTTCTTTTTTATATTTGTGGGTGATAGTTCCCTATAATTCATTAAAACTAATATAGTACCCCTTCAATTATGGTTCTATTCTGCCATCTGTTTGCCACCAAGGCTATATATTGCTGTTCTTTTCAGCCTTAGCTGGTCTAGGAGAAGGAGCCGTGAGCTGGTGATTGAAGTGCTCCTAGAGTGAAGGATTTCCTAAGGGGTACCTTTGGAAGACTTGTGTGTCTTTCATAAAAAGGAAAAAAAACACAAGATTTCAACAGGAGGTACCCAGGTTTAGGTCAAAGATGGCGACGGCAGGTGTTGACCTCCTCTCAGACAGGGACACCAAGTATTTAGCGTAGGGTTCCCCAAGAGACGCCTAGTTGAAAAGTATTACAATTGCTTTACACTGGTTTTGCTGTTGAAGTAATCTGAAGTATTCGCACTGCAACTGAAATTAAAACATTTAATAAAAGTGCAAAACATACATAGTGGTTAAAAAAAAATTCCTGGCTCCCAAGTTACTGTCTGTGTTCAACCAATAGAAAGGTTGTTCAAAGGAATGACATCTCCAGACTGCTAGCCTTTATATTCCCCAGTACCAGGATGTAATCCTCAGAGCAGCAGACATTGGTGAGCCAGAAGGTCCTGTGCTGGTGGTGTTCTCATGTGATAGTCTTGGATTTTATCATGGAAATATAGGTACAGTGGTTTAGGTAAGTGAACTGAGCAAAGCCACATAATTGTAATGTTAAATAACAGTTTTATGAAAGCTGCATATCTTTGATTGCAAAAAAACAACAATATTTTTATCATTTCTAGATGCGCAGGAATTAAACAGTATTATTTCAAATGGAAGATTTATACATAATATTATACTTTTAAATCATCTTGGTTTTTTTTCTGTTGTCTCCCTCTAACCTGTCTTTACTAAATAAAAATATTTTTATTAAAAGTTATTTTATGCATTTCTCACCCCCTAATAAGACCTGCATTTCTGCTGGAGAACTGTGATGAACACTGTAGCAGGTATTCACTGATTATTCCCTGCTTTGCATAGCAAATGTATTTGCACAGTTGTCAGGATGATGGACAGGGCAAGAATGAGAGATGTAGTGATCGCTGCTTGTTGTAACATACAATAGCTCAGTTGGAATCATGATCTGTTGGAGAGACAGGCAGTGGGCCATTCTGGAACATATTACGTTTGTCTCCAGGACACACATGACTTCACTAGGGTGTCTAACCTCATTCATAATAGATGCTAATCTTTTCAGGGCTGACTGATGACAGTACTTCCTGCCCTTCACGGAATTAGAGCTGGGTTTTATCAAAGGACTCAAACAGCCTGCTAATTAGACTAATTCCCTTCATCATGAATTATTTATTTCCATTGGTAACTGATCACTGTGACATTAATGGGTTACGCTCAACTTGGTTCCACACTAGTGTAGCCTGTAAGGAGAATATTAAAAACAATTTTGGGATACTCTGCTCTGGGTCACTTGTGTCTAGTGAAACGTCTAAAGAATTCCACAGGGCAACAAGACGCTTATGTATAAAGCGATATTAACCAGTACTCTCTTACTGTGATAGGTTAAACCCTGCACAAGCAGACCAGTAGCTACTGGGGTCATAGCTGAGATTGTGCCTGTTCACCCTGCTAGGAACACTGTGACCCCTCAACAGGCCCTCAATGTCTGCATGTTGCACTCTCTCCTTCTGATAAGTTAGCTGTTTGGGCCATTTTTGATAAGTCGTCTGCTTGTAGCATGTAAAAAGGTATAATGTCCAGAGCTTGGTAGTGTGGGAAACAAAAGCCACAGTTACAGAAAGTTTTATTTAAAAGGCAGATAAGTCACAATGGTGCAACATTGTGTTACAGTTCTTAAAAAAAAAAAGTCGGGCTGACAGGGAGTTTGATAGAGAAAAAAGCTGCATAAAGGTACATTTTTTAAATACATATACTGTATATTGACAAAATTGTTTATTTCATTAGTAGAAATTAAATTAGTGTTGATGTTTTGAAGTGACAGGTGCACTTTTTTAAATGAATGAGATTAAAACATAACATTAATACATTGTGATAAACTTACATCAAGTCCATCCAGCTTTTGGATAAAGCTACTGCTAACTGACTGCAGGGCCACCTGCGGCCATGCGTGAAACCAGTCTATGGCTGTGCAGTTTACAAGTGCTGGGAATTTTCTTGCTCTTGCTCTAAGTGTAAAACCCACTGGTGAAAGACATAAGACAATCTGTAACAGAAAAATGCATACACATAGCATTAAGGAGTACACATTACATAAGGCTGTGTCGGTACTGTGAAAACACATTTGTTACCCCTAAAATGAGTTAATAATGCTTATTTATACATTTTACATAAACACACTAAAATATGCATTGCCCAAGACACCAACATGAGTGTAGATTAAAATACACGCACTACAAAAATGCTATCTCTCAGTCTGTCCATCTAATGTGTCTATCTGTTCCTGCCTATCCATCTAATGTGTCTATCCGTTCCTGCCTATCCATCTAATGTGTCTATCTAGCTGTTCCCCATCTATCTATCTATCCGTTCCCCATCTATCTATCTATCTATCCGTTCCCCATCTATCTATCTATCTATCCGTTCCCCATCTATCTATCTATCTATCCGTTTCCCCATCTATCTATCTATC
>JAKJJM010057871.1:0-10013 GCA_021901965.1 Pipa carvalhoi | reverse complement strand
TCTCTGATAGCACCCCCCCCCCGCAGACCGCCCCGGGCGCCCCAAACATGCGCTACGCCACTGCCTCATGCTAACCCCTCGCTGGTGGCAGCTGGAACAACAGATATGGGAACACTGGTGGAATACCTGGATCAGCTTAACAATAATGTAGAAGGCTTATACTTAGTGCAGTGAAATCCAAATGTTACTCACAGCATCCCTGAGCACCCTTAACACAGCACCTCCTGGCGACAGTCCCAGGAGTGGATATCGTACTCTGCACTATCACTCCTGGCTCAACGCTGCAGAGACATAGCAGAGCTGTACTTGAACAAAGCTGTGGTGCTAGCTGTGAAGAGACTCACTCAGAAGCTGCAGAACCTCTTAGCTGAAGACACTTGGAGCTGATCCTTTTAAGGCTGTCTTGGCAAAGCTGAAACACTGCAGGAGACTTGGAGCAGAGCAGACTGAAACATAGGCTTAGACAATCAGGCAGAACATAACCCAAACGCCAGGCAAAGATCCACTTCTTAGAATGACAATTGACAAATGATACTCGAGTGCTGTGCTAATCACAGTGCTCGTTTTTAAATCTCCCGCTGCTGACGTCACGTGTGACGTCAGCCGGCTGTGATTGGCCACTGAACCCGGAAGCAATAGGCTATACACAGCCCCAGCGCTTGCTGGCTTTCAGAAGCACCGGAGTCAGAAGTGGTACAACTATGAAGAAGCTGCCGCTCGTGACATAGGATAAAGAAACGAGGCAGCAAAACACAATGAGGTAGTAATAATGGGGACTTCAACTTCCCAGATATAAATTGGGAAACTGAAACCTGTAGATCCCATTGCCCAGGAGTGTAAAACAAACCCAAAAATGTTCTTTAATTACATACATAAATAATAACAAGATTAAAACTGATTGTGTTGGCTCCTTAAAAAATAATGAAGGGATTATGGTAGAGACAGATCAGGAGAAAGCCAACTTAATAAACATGGTTTTATCCACTGTGTTCACAGAAGAAAATGAAATGTCAAGTGAAATGAAGAGAGATAAAGTAAATGTTCCTTTAAATGTTGACTGTATAACCCAGGACGAAGTACTATTCTGTCATAACATGATTAAAAGAGATAAATCACTGGGTCCATACAATATACACCCTAGGGTCTTAAGGGAATTAAATACAGTCACAGTCATAGATAATAATTTTTAATATTTAGGGACTCTATAATGACAGGGACTGTTCCAAAAGACTGGCATGTAGCAAATGTAGTCCCTATATTCAAAAAGGGGTCAAAAAGTGTGAGCCTGAAATCTATAGACCTGTAAGTCTAACTTTTATTGTGGGTAAAATATTTGAAGGCTTCTTAAGAGATGCTATCCTGGAGTAACTTGACATGAAAAAATGTATAACTCCATATCAGCATGAGTTTATGAGGGATCAATCTTGCCAAACAAATCTAATTAGCTTCTATGAGGAGGTCAGTTATAAACTCGACAGGGGGGAGTCACTGGATGCTATATATCTTGATTTCATACCATGACACATAAATGGCTGGTACATAAAATGAGAATGCTTGGACTTGGGGAAAATATGTGTAAATAGGTTAATAACTGGCTCAGTAGTCGGAAACAGAGGGTGGTTATTAATGGTACATACTCGCACTGGATTACTGTTAATAGTGGTCTACCCCAAGGGTCAGTTTTGGGCCCTCTTCTCTTTAATATATTTATAAATTAAATTTTTGCAGGGATTGCATAGTAAAATCTCAATTTTTGCAGATGATACTAAACTGTGTAAAGTTTAGTATCATCTGCAAAAATTACAAATACAAAGGAAGATAATATTTTATTACAGATGGATCTAGATATGTTGGAGACTTGGGCTGGAAAGTGGCAAATGAGGTTTAACACTGATAAATGTAAGTTTATGCATATGGGAAGGGAAAATGCACATCTAGATTATTTTTAAATGGGAAAACACTGGGAAAAACAGACATGGAAAACAATTTGGGAATTTTAGTTGACTGTAAACTTTACTATACCAACCAGTGCCAAGCGGCTGCTGCAAAAGCAAATAGAATCATGGGGTGCATCAAAAGAGGAATAGATGCACATGACGAGAACATAATTATACCGCTTTACAAAGCCCTAATCAGACCACACATGGAATATTGTGTGCAGTGTTGGGCACCAGTGCACAAGAAATACACGGTTGAGCTTGAGCGGGATCAAAGGCGGGTTACTAAAGTAATAAAAGTAATGGGCAATATACAGTACCAAGAAAGATTATCAAAACTGGGCTTGTTTAGTCTAGAAAAAAACAAGATTAAGGGGTAACCTAATAACCATGTATAAATATATTAGGAGTCACTACAGAGATCTCTCCCACAATCTATTTATACCAACAACTGTAAGTATAACAAAGGAGCATCCTCTATATTTAGAAGAAAGAGAAACTTTCTGCATCAACATACAAATAACAGTGAGGCTATGGAACTCTCTGCTTGAAGAAGTTGTCATGGTTAAATGCATTAAGGAGATCAGAACTGGTTTGAATGCTTTCCTTCAGTGTAAGAACATTACTAGTTATGGGTACTAGATAACTGAAGGTGGGATCCAGGGAACTATTCTGATTGCCATATAGAAGTCAGGAAGGAATTTTTTCCCTAATGAGGATAATTGACTCTTGCCCCTTGGGTTTTTTGCCTTTCTCTGGATTGCAGCAAAATAGGCTGAATTGGGTGGACTTGTGTCTTTTTTCAGCATTATAAACTATGTTACTATGTAGTATATATGTTTGCTTGACAATAGCTATTTTACATTCATTTCATTTCTGATATTTTTCAAACTACTATTCATTATCTTATAATTTTGTCAAGGACATATTATTAAACTTGGAATAAAATACTATTTTTTAGATTCTAATTAGGATTATCATAATGAGTTTTTATCATGGTCATGCACAGCCATAGTCCACACAGTTTGGGCACTGAACACAATGTGGTATATCAGAAAGGTTATCTGAATGGTAACTGTGTCTATAAATGCCCCTACATGCCTTCCCTTTGCAGACTGTTGACACCATGGGAACGTCTAGGCATGCAGCAGTGCAGTAAAGGATATGTGCTCAAGGTGTCTTCTAAGAAAATGCTGAATGCACATACCCTGCAATACAGAAACACTTCTTATGTCACTGGTATTGCTTACATTTTGTGGCAACTTTGTAATAGTAATGCACTGCTACATCTATTGCCCAGTAGTATTTTATCGTTATCAGAATGCTACATATTTTTGTCTTTCAAATGTATTGCAATATAATCTATGGAATTATCCTATGCCAAGCATTAATGGTTTATAAAAACATAATTTTCTCTCTGCAACTGGGCATTTGTCAAAACAAAACAACCAATTATCTTTTCTAAATTCACTTTGAATTCTAAACCTAAAACTTCAGTTCATAGCATATACATTAATACCCTACTCTGCATAAATCCTTCTCAGCCTTTGGTATTTTGATGTTGGAATAGTCTTTCTATAACGGTAATGCCACACAAATGAGAGCTGGAGAGTCTTGCCATTTTTTATTAAGTTTCAGTCTTTCCTCCCAGAACAGCTAGCTTTCAAGTGTTCTGGCTCCCATGGTCCCACACCTGTGACTTGCATTTGCAGGGCTGGAAAGTAGCATATGCCAACTTCAGTGGAAAAAAGTTGTGGAACTCCATAATATTTGTAAAGCCTTGACCAAAATCTTCATAAATAAACCCAGTACATGATGCTCCATTTGCGAAGCAGCATTTTTAACCTTAATCGTGATCATGGAGTTCTGGGTGGTGCTATCTAATTTGGTAGTAGTGTCAATATCTGTCTGACTCCCGTTGCTTGGAGATGGTAGCAGTGAGAGAACTATATAGGTCAAACTCTTCTCTGTGGAGTGAGTAAGAGTATGCGTTTGGGCTGTATTTTTTGGTGGTGCATGTCATGTCACTCCCACTCATGTCCTTACAGGAAGTGGAACAGGAGTTAAATGAAAATTTTTTGAGGTGGAGGAAATCAGCAAATATCACTGCTGCAGGTTCTCTCCACTACTAGAAAATAACTGACAAATACCTGACATTTGATTTTTAAAATAAAAATTGCAATTAGGATTTAATGTCTATCCGCTATTAATATGCTTGTGGACCCACTGGCTCTGACACTAAGAAGTTCATGATGCAGCATTCTGCATACTACTCTACCTTGGACAACTAAGTACAAGCTGTATTTTTCCTGAGTGTTTGAGCAGATGAAAACCGATTTCTCTTAAATGCATAGTTATATATTTGCTGGTTGCTTGCTTTATTGTCTACCATCTACTGTATGTCGCCAGCCTTTAGAAGCCCAGTCTAATAACTCTGCCATAGAGCCAATGTAGGAATGTTGTAGACCAACAAAAGCTGGAATACCACAGGCTAGACATATTTGCACTAAATTGGTAGCAGATGCTAAACTTCACTGTAGAACAATTCAGGCCATGCTATTAACATGTTAAAAAGAGATGATAAGCCAATGGCATAGACCAGAAGAAATAGGGAGGCAAACATCAATATTGCTTTAAGGCACTTATCTTGTTTTATTCCATCATTGTTGGCATGTGTGCAGATATCAGTGTTTAGAAACATGAATCTTAGGACACTTGCCAGTTGCCACCAATGGCGGAATACAGTAAAGTGCCTTAAAGCAAAGATAACAAAAAAGGGCTGGTGCAGTAATAGCTCACTTCAACTTCTGTTGCCCTTGCCTTAGGCAGCTAAAATTTCAATTTAACATGAATAATGAGAAGTCAGTTGTACTGGTGTACACACAACATGTTAAATAGTACCTCAAATATTAGAGTTTGCTCTCCTATTTCCTCTTTTCTGAAACTTTTGGTTGATGTTGCCACCCATACGGGAAGTGCATTTTTTGGAGGTGTAAGCTTTTTAAGGATATGTACTAGTACAGGTGCTTCAGTAGCTGGTCCAGTGCTGTAAGGCATAGTTGGGTAATCAAGTGAGTGCATGGAGCTGGGAGCTGAGGCGGTAAGTCTGCGGGGGTTATTCATGAAAAAGTGAATTTGCCAGCTGAAGTGCATTTCACATACATTGTGACAATTGGCCTGTATTGTAGTGAAATTAATTATTTTGCATATAAACTTTACTAAAGTGCATATTGTTGCAGCAAAGGTGCATATTGTCACATGTTGCATTTTGGTTTCCAGTATTGTCAGAGAATAGTCACATCATTTCTTTTAATTCATTTCAGTGGCAAATAATTCCTATCTCATATTTGCATTTTCAAATCCTTTTTAAGAATTGTAGCAGGAAACTGCACTTTCCGCGTTCAATTTGGCAAAGTCAAATCTACATATTTATGCCAGTGTGCCTTGGCGAATTGCCACTCTAACACAAGAAGAATACCTGAAGTGTTGTCGCATTCACAGCAAATAGATGTAAAGTGATGTGTAAATACATGATTGGTGCATTGTCGTGAATTATATGCAAATTCGCCACAAGGAAGAAAATAACAATATTTGCTGAATATGCAAAAATAGTGATGCTGCGAATTGTCATGCATTTATGCATTTTAGTGATAATTTGCACTTTGAAGTTTGTTCTACAAAGATAAATCCCAAAGAGTTAGCCCACAAAGTGGGACAGCTACCCTAGGGGTTAACCAGTGGGAATTGCAATCAGACATTGTGATACATTTTTTCTGTGCTGATGGTAACGGTACTGTTTCTGAAACTGTATTTTTTAACTACTTTTTGCTAAGGGCTGGTTTTTACATGTAGTGAATAGACTTTGCATTCACAGGAAACCTGCTGTTTTCTACTTTTACAATATGCAAATATTTGTGTCTCTATTTGCGTCATTCTCACACACATAATCGTGATTACTGACTTACAGTATTCTGTCATAAAATTTGTGGCAGAAACCCATCAACAGAACTTGCAGAAAGCTGCAGCATGCTAGATGTGCACAGAGACAAACACTAAAATATTCCAGTACTGTAGTACAGCAGCGGCTAATGAATAAATCAATAGCTGAGGGGAAGTATTGGTAATAATAATCCATCACCATATCAAACAATTAACTCACGAGGCATTCATAAATCTCACCACTTTAAGAAATGTGTATACCAGCACTGCAGTTACTTATCACAAGTGTGTAAAAAATGTCTGAAAAGAGGTCTTGATCTAAAGAACCTCAGCACAAATTATGCCTACAGTGTTCTTGTACCGATACAGTAGCCCCCTTGTCCTTCTACCTCCTTTATGCATTTTCCAGAGCTGCGCAGCTCACTTCATTAGAAGTACTCTACTCTAGCAAGTAAGACCAAATAAACAAGAAGGAAAAAAAACTCCAACATTTGGACTCAACGGGTTTCTTAAGGTCATTTTACTATCGCCTAGGTAGCTCCTACTACATTAGTAGTAAAATGTCTTGATGAATAACCAGCAAGATCAATTTTTTCATGAACTACTAATAATTTCTTACTGCTACTTACTACTATTAATTAAACTAAAACTCATTTCTTTATCTTTCATTGCTTTTGCCAGAGGACTGAAGGCTTACTATATCTCTTTATGGTCTATCTTTTTTTGCTGCATTAAAGATGATTTGATTGATGGAACCAAGCTTTTTGGTTACAAATATATGACCTGTTAGGGGTTTAATATGTCATTTGAAACCTTTGCTTGATATTTTATTTGAGATTATTTTATATTTAGTCAGTCTTAACCTCCCATGTGCAAATTATAAAGTTCCCTAATGAGCCGTCAGAAAGTGTTGACAATTATTTTGCCTTTCCCAAGGCTGAAAATATAATGCATGTTATGGATTTAATAACCATCTGAGTTCAAAATGAAACAAAGAAATCTCTTATGAATCCTAATTAATGTCTCGATGACATAACCAGCTAGGATCTTGTTCTTGCGGTTTTACACTTTCATCATAACGTGTATGGTAGAATGGTTTTATTTAGTGCACCTATCCATCTGTTTTTATAGTTTCTTTTCTGCCATTGCAAAAATAAACTGCATGCTCTATTTAAAGGTGTGAAATATCAGGTTACACAGTCAAAAAATGTGCTGGGCCAGATGCTAACATAAAGAATATTCATATTTGCCCTAGAATTGGGAGGTATTTCCTGTTTTTTGTTTGGGTATTGGTACGGTAAATAAGTGGTCTTTTTTAATAAAGGTTTATAGGACAATTGGATTAGGAAATGTTTCAGCATTATATGCCATATCTGAAAGAACAAATTGTGCTAATTTATTAAAGAATTACTGACAATGAATCTGCACAGCAGCTGACTAAAATTATGTACTGTGTTGTAGCACAAAAATCCATCCATCTTTTGACTCATCCTTTCTTAGCTTATATTATGTGACTTCCTAATGAAAATAACATGAGCATTTTCAATATAAATTATCTAGGATTTTCCTGATGTGCCCAACCCTGTTGCTCAAATTGATGAAAAGTAGACAAATTTCAGTCATGCACAGTATATGTTGACAAGGCCACCATGAGTTGTACATTATTATGCAGCATTTGCAAAGGGTTGGCATTATGGGAGAAAATAATCATGTAACAACAAAATCATGTAGATTTGCTTATTATTGCCCTTTGTTTTCTGTGGAAATACATGTCATTCCTACAGTGATTTCAGCATTGTGTTTTTTTGAAGACTGTGGTAAACCATTTTCTCTGACTCTAGTCATTCTTGTCCAGAAGACTTCATCTACAGAAACCTTACATTTATCAGAATGGATAACTCAGTCCTAAACAATTATGAACTCACTTGTGCTTAACTGGCTGCTCCAAGCAATAGATTTTAAATTGAGTGGGTGCATTCATCCGTAATATTATTACGTGTTATATTCTATATAATGTAGACAGTTTTGAAGGGATTATGGATAAAAAAAATGAATGTTGGCTAACCATTCTGTTCAGCCATTCACAGAAAAGACAAGTGGAACACTTGTTTCAGACTTGGTATGCTATGAATCACACTTTCTAGAATTTTCCTAATTAAACTTTACTCGAGGGTGTCATATAGATGCAGCATGCAGCCTTGATTTATAGGAAGCGTATTATTTTATGTATTTTTGTTTTTTTTTATGTTTAAAATGTTTATCTTCATCCATGTGGGGCACAAATGGAAATCTGTTTCATGCAAAACACAAGGTAGGAGTGCTTTATCTTGCTGATTTGTCTTTCTAATGACACTTGGAAGGATGAATCATCGGGCAAAAGTAAATGTTCATTTATATATCAGCTTTAGCTGAGATATAGTAAGAAGGTCTCACATTTGCCACAGAACAATGAGACCACTGAGGCTTCTGCTGCTCTTTTCCATTTTGCACAACATGTTTGCTGCAGTTCCATATGTTACCTGAAGATTCTCTTTTTACTAACCATATTCTGAGCTTTAAGGGGCATGAAACCTTTACACTTTATATATTATGTTATGTAGCCCTAGAGCATTAGCTCTTCTGTTTCCTGGACTGTTTTGTGAAGTTATGAATTAAAAAGAAAAAAGGGTATGACAGTCAACACACGAGTAGAGTCTGCTCCAGGAGTTAAATATAACACCCAATAAATTAAAGACTTGGAATGAAGATTCTAACAGACAATAATAGATCAGAGCCATAAACCTTTGAATTAATCCATCACCTTAACGTTCACACTAAATAAACTTTGCTCTGACTATTTATATTTCCAACATTTCCAACAGTTTATTCTTGCTACAGTGATTTCAATGATTTTACAATGGCTTTATACACCTTTCTTTCTTTCACTTTTTCCATATATTTCCTTAAAGATTTATGTATATTTCCTGTGCATTACCTATATCATGTTATATTGGACAATGTGAATTAGTTCAACAGCTCAACAGAACAAAAAGGAAAAAACTGATTCCTAAATAAATAGAAAAAAAAAAAAGAATAGGTAAGTAGTGAGGAAGAAACATAGAAAAACATTAAGGTGTGAGGGGATTCTGACTATAAAAAGCTGTTGAAGACTGCTGTGCAAGAAATGGAGTGAAGGAACATAAGGGCACACAAGTGAAGAACTGAAGTGTGGGACAGCAGTAAAGTGCTTGGAATGTGCTGAGGAGGACACTGTAATTAATTCATTTCTTAAAAGTGAGCCAGATGCTGTGGTGTAATCTTAGAGGGTTATTGACTAAAGTGAGAATTCGACTGTCAAAGTGAATTCTCATCACTTTGGATGGCTATGCCCTGATTCTCTACTCTTTATTGACTAAACAGATTATTCCCACAGCAAATCCATGATAATATTCCCATAGCAAAGTCGCATCAGTGGCAGTCTATTATGTAGTGTGTGACAGTCATTAGCTGGCAAATTCACCACATTGCAGAATCTGTCGAATACCCGAATATGGGGAAGTGGCAATTTCACACCTTTATGAGACAATTCAGACTTTAGTCAATAATCTCCTTAGACTGGAAAAGGCAAGAGGCTGGAATGCCAGTTAGTATGGTTTTGAACTAGTCTAAGTGGGAAAAGATCAGTGCATACATTGGAGTTTTAGTAGATTCCTGCACTGTAGTGGTGACAGGATTAATCATCAATTGCAATGGAAGCTATGAGAGTAGAGCCAGGTCTAGGTAGAAAAGTAATCAATTCTATTTTTTGTAGGAATTAGATTTTGCAGTGATAGACTATTTACCAATGAAGAACATTCAACGTAACTAGCAATCATGTCAATCTGCTTCTGCAAATTCACTCAGGGATAAAACTAGAGGGTAAAGTGAAAAACACAACCTAAAAGTTAAAGTGCACCTTTCACCTTGAAACAACATTAGTACATAAAATAGAGACAGTCTATAGGAACGTTTTTGTAATACACCTTCTATTTAAAAAATGTACCTTTCTCTATTATTTTGCCTCCTGTCTCTGCCTGTCAGCTCAACACTGCAGGCTTGTGTCGGATAGAAAGCTGTAGGAGGAGGCGTGGCTTACTTGATTGACAAGTAAGTGCCTCC
>JAKJJM010057856.1:0-10544 GCA_021901965.1 Pipa carvalhoi | reverse complement strand
AGGTGTGGGGGATGGGAGTGGTCTACACACCAGATTCTTAAAGGGAAACACTCCCCAGGACCCAAACTATGTCCAAACCATACGATATACCCCTTTCAAGGCATTTAAACTGCTACAATATCCTCACTCAATATAGAAGTAAGGCCCAGTCTATAGCATTCATTTCAAGTTTTTAAAGATAACTATTGCTCTGATGAACATATTGATGGTGAAGGGGTTGGTGATGGTGCATGTTAGGATTGGGGTAGCTGGGATGATGGTTCAGGGCTCTGGTAGCCCTACTATTTAAAGGAGAAGATGAAACATGGCAATGACAGCTTGAACTGTGTTGTCATTGCCATGTACGGAGGCAGACTACACTGCGCTTTCATGGGTACAGGAGCCAGCATGAAGCTCCGCCCCTTTATCAAATCTGCGGTGAAGTAGTGCGTTTATGTAATCACGCTCATTGCACTTCTTACTTATTGACGGTGAGAGGAGCATTCTAATTGGGGGCACAATGAGCGTGATTACGTATACGCTCTTTTGCACTGCCAATTCAATAAGGGGGCGGAGCTTCATGCTTGCTCCTATACCCGTGAAAACGCAGTCTAGTCTGCCTCCGTACATGGCAATGACAGCACTGTTCAAGCTGTCATTGCCATGTTTCATCTCAGACACAAGTATCGTTTTAGGTGCCTCATTTTTATTTATCACTTTAGTTCTCCTTTAAATGTATATACAGTACCCCAGCACTTTGCCCCATGACTTCCACCAGTGTTTAGCTCCTTGCAATGTCTATTACAGTAAAGTGTTTAATTAAATATGCTGTAAACTGCTGTGATTGTGGCTTTAAGGCCTCATTTTAGAAATGGTAGATTAACGTTATTATTTTGAAAGCACATATGCAGTACTTGAAAACTTAAGTATTCGTCTTCATTTTCTTATGTAAACCCTGCAAGTTCCCAGGTCTGATTGCTGCTGCTGGTACACTATATTAGCATATGGGACCCCAGTTTTCTTTTTGCCCATCCTCTGTCACTTCTAGATGGTTCATTAGAATGCTATCTAACTGCCGGCTGCCACGTTATCACAATGTGTCCTGTGTTTGTTCCAGAGACACTCTGGTTTACTTCTCCTTCAGCTTTCATTGATTCACTGCAGATAACATTGTTCATGGAGCAAATGAGATACATCCCTGCTTGTGAACCTTGTCCTACATGTATTATTAGGTCATTAAAATAGCAGCACAACTCTGTTCCAGAAGTGACATTATAGCAGCAGAGCTATGTGTACTTTCCAGTTTCCAGGACTCTTCTCAGTAGTCCTACTCTGAATTACACTTACGGGGGTTATTGACTAAAGTGAGAATTCTCATCACTTCAGGTGGCTACGCCCTGATTCTCTACTCCTTATTGACTAAACAGCGGATTCCTATAGTAAAGTTGCGACTGCGACAATATCCCCATAATGACAGCGACAGTATCCACCTATTGGGTAGTGTGCGACCATCATTAGCTGGCGAATTAACACTTTTACGCGACAATTTGGACTTTAGTCAATAACTCCCTTAATCTCATCTGGTTATTTTATTTATAATGGTGGATAATAACTTTTTATGTAACACAATAGTGAGAATCAGTGAAAATAATTTTAACTTTGCATTATATCAGGGCTAGACAACAGGGTTGCCAACCCTTGAAATAAAAAACTGACTGCCATTTTTGGTAAACTATTACTTTCACCCATTATTTTTACTGGCATTTTTATATGCAGTACCATTATGAAACATATAAAGTTGCAGCTGTTTTCAGAAATAATAATGTAACCTAACCATAAATAATATGCTGAAACTACAGAGTCTGCAAGCCTAAAATCACTATATTATGAAGCAACAAATCAGTACCTTTGGGCTGTAGTGCTATCTTTTAGGACTGCTGGTGCTAGAATCTCACAGCTGCCATTTTGAATCCTCATTAATATGCTAATTAACTCTGACACATCATCACTCATAGTATTTGACTGGCTGGGCAATGTCACATGGTGCATTGAGGCCAGGATCACACTAGCTGTTTTTCAGCTAAACTGGAAAAATAGTATCCATTGTTTCCTGTGGGATAATACACACAGGTTATTCTGTTTTGCACCACAGACAATAGTGAGCATAATTAAAAACAGCCAGTGTTACTCTGGCCTAAACTATGAATATCAATGAGATGTACACTCAGTGCTGGTATGTAGGCTAAATGAACAAATGTGATTTATTAGGAAACTGCAGTGCCAGGGATTAGAAGTAAGGACTTTCCAACTCAGCAAATTCCCACAAACTTTCTGTGTGTAGTCAATGTGTCAAGGTCATATTTTTACTGATCAGGACATGACTTTTTCTGTTTTTTTACAAACTAATAGTAAATTCACCCTATGTCACAAAATTCTTACCTGGTCAATTTAATAATGAAAAGGATATGTTTTTTTTATTATATATAATGTGCTGATCCTCCCTGCCTATTTGACCAGAATAATCAGTAGCTGCAATCTTTAGATTTTCAATAACCCCTCCTCCATTCTGGACAAGATGAGTGGTGTCAAGAGGCTTAAAGACATGGCATGTGCTTTCGAATTCTTTTCAAATAACACTGACTAATTTGTCAATAATGGTAGGGATCAACGTAGTGCTTCTGCTGCGTCAGTTTAGATTTCTTTCATGCTGTACCTTGCGTTGTGATGGGCGCAGGCAAATGTGTGACATAGTAAGTCCAACAGTAGCAGGATGGATAGTGATGCATAAGTCATGCAAATTCCACTAGTGAAGTGCAGTGAAGTCCCAATGCTACAATAACTGTATTAAGTGAATATTACATCCCGTTCTTTGTCACCATATCCCTAATTCATGTTGTCACTTGGTCGCAATCTTTATTGTCACTTTTGAAGGAACAGTTACCTTACGCCAAGCAGGAGCCCTGCCATCATCACCCTAATTTGTCATTCTGATCTGGCGAAGACAAATTGGTTAATTCGGAGTCGTGCATCTTGCTGGATTTGCTACTTTGACAGACTCCAATGCTTGATGAATAGTTGAATTACTTTTGCATGTACAAAAGGCTCTTATTGACTGAAGGATGAATAGTCGCGTATAGCTCTGAATTTGCATTTGATCACCACTTCTCCATGTTCGTTATTGAGAAAACTCTGTGATGTGGCAAGTATGCGTCTAATTCAGGTGACTACAATAGTTGCAATCTTAGAGAGCACTTTACATCACTTTTTGTGAGCATGCACAGGTACTTCGACTATTGATTAAGTGGCAGAGTCTGTAGCAGTTGCAAATTCAACAAGGCATTGTGCTCCAAATTCAACTGTTTGACTTCGCCACATCAGAGTGGCAAATTGGGGGGTTGATGGCAGAACTTTGATATGGCATAAGGCGACCATTTGAAAGTAAAAATGGCGGCTGTGACTAAATTAGTCTGTTACTTGACATGAACTAGGGACAAGGTGACATAGAAACAGATTATTATTCACTTATATACAGTTAGTGGGATATGGTGAGGATGACGTCACTGCACTTCACTGGGGGAATTCACATCACTCCGCATGACTTTGCATCCTACTTCTATTCGACTGACTTCGCCACACTACGCATGCGACTGCATCCGTAGCAGTCTGCTTGTTTGACAAATCTATCCGCAGCTTCATCAATAAGGAGAAGTGAATTTGCGACTGTTTTGACAATGCGACTCGAATTGTAGCGAAGTGAATTCAACAGGTAAATTCATCCTTTAGTCAATAAGGCCCAAAGTGATGCAAAGAGCTCCGTATGTCTGTGACCGTCATAAGCATTTTAATTTGAGTTGGAATTTGCAACATTGCAGAGTTTGATGACTAAGAAGAAGTTGGAAAAATGGCAAATGGATACGAATTTGGAACTTTATGCGACCATCCGAACTTTCATGAATAATCTCCTTTTGTCTCTATCTGTATTGCTTACAAACTAAAAAAAAAATCATATTATGAGAATAATTACCTCAGAAGTAAAGGTGGGAGCCTGAAGCCCGGACTAAGAAAAGGCATAACTGTAACATAATAAAGATTTAAACATTGTAAGTCTATTACACTACCAAACAGAACAACCAGACGAAAACAATATAGACAGAGACAAATGCAGGCCAAAGATAGCAATCTGGATCTCACTTCCTCTTTTGTTACCGATTAGCGTAGGCAGTGCTGGTCATGTGAGGAAAAGGGAACCCATTCAGGCCTATAGAGAGTCATAGCTCAGAGGCCTGCTGGAAGAGATAATGAGCTGCAGACATAATATTATTATTGATTTAAAGAGCACCAACATCCTTAGTGGTGCTGTACATGGTAAGGAGAAACACATGAGATGGTATTCAAACTTTGTCATAGCAATAGGAATGATGGCCCTGCCCAGCTTACAGTCTAAGCGACTACACACTCTATCTTAACTTTATATATATATATACATCCCACACATAAGCACATTGTTATCATTTCAATAAAAAGAAACTACTAGAAATGTGCTCTTTTATGGGGTCCTTAGAGTCTAATCATTTAAATTAAATGGTTTATGAAGGGTTTTACATTTCAGTGGAATGCAATTGCATTTGTTAACACTCAGAAGCCCAAAATATGATTTACTGAGCTTGCTGGTACCGCTGCAGTAATAACCTCCTGTTGGCAGTACTGGACTCTTGCACATTTACTTAACATATTCTGGCGATGTAAAAACCTTAAAATAAAACAAGTTCACTGATTGAAGACGATCAGAGACTTAATTCATCAAAGTGACAACTTGTCTAAGTGAATTTGCATTATTTCAGGTTACTACACTCCAATGGTTGCAAATTCGCTGCTCCTTATTCATTAAGCGGCAGATTCCCATAACAAAGAAGCGAAAAGCATCAACGCGGTCTCTTGCGAAGTGCAACGTAGTCAGTTGTACAGGAGAAGCCCTGCCATCGACTCCCTAATTCACCACTTTGATCAGGCGAAGTAAAACAATACAGTTTGCTGAATTTGCTACTTCAGAAGACTCCAAATAGATGAATTACCTGTGCATGCGCATGCAATGTAGCACAAAGTGCACGCAAATCTTCGACCATCGTAAGCATCCAAATTGGTTGGGAATTCACTGCATCACAGAGTTTGCTGAATACTCATATATTGGGGAGTGGCGAATGAATGTGAATTCAGACCTTAAAGTGATTGTTTGGACTTTCATGAATACACCCCTCAAGCTTCCTTCAAGTCAATGAAGTCTGGGATTCAAATAGCAAATCTAATTAGAGTTGTTATGTGGAACTGCACATATTTATATCTTATTAACACCAACCTCCTGTGTCAATCACAACCTGGCACTTAAAGTGTTTTTATGCTTGTAAGTTACTCACTTGTATTGTATAATGCACATTTCCCATGTCTGTATTATATTTGTATTGCTGAATTGTACAGCGCTGTGTAAATCTGTGGCACTTTATAAATAAAATTATACATACATAGATATATACATACATTACCAGACATGGATTATGTACAAGGCACCCTAGGCTGGATGATTGGGCCTGAACCACTTATCTGCCTAGGGCCCCACTGCATTGCCTCTACTTATAACAATTTATAAAATACCATTTTAAAAGAAACTAGCAGTGCTGCTAGCATGCCTCCCCACTGCAGCTGCTACTGTCTCTTGTTAGGTTTCAGTAATTCAGTAGTTGATGGTCACCAGTGCACGAGCCATTCCAGAACATGTCTCATCAGCTAGATGTCAAATTTGATTGCTTAAAGGAACAGTTTAGTCTCAGTAATTTTCCAATTTAATTCCATGTGTTAAAGGGTAAGTAAACCCTGTCTATAAAGAAATCCCCATTTACCTATTGACAAGCAATATAGCAATTAAGAAACTCCTGACTCACCTCTTAATTCAGCAGAGCTCAATATCCCCCTGTAACTGCTGTCTCTGTGAATGACTTCCCTGCTGTGTGTAGCCACACCCCCTCCTTTACCCGACTTCCTCTCTCCACAGCCAACCGCAGAGACAGTGGAACAGCTTTGATCTGCGCATGCTCAGGGATAGGAACAGGCTTTTTATATAAGAAGGGAAAGGGATTCCACAGAAGAACATGCTCTCTAAAAAAATGAGTGCTGTCACTCGGGGGTGGGGCTTATCAGCACTATACAGGAAGAGCCTGTACACAGAAGGGCTGGGGGAGCAGGGATGTTTAAACAAAAGGCAAGTACTACTGATCCCAAAATTGTTTTTACATCTTAGGGGGTCATTCCGGTAGCTCCGAATTTTCCGTCCCAAATTCACTTATAGCGAACTCCCATTATAAAGTCGCAACCGGGACAATTTTTTGTCGCAGTCATGATTTTATAATGGGAGAATTGTCGCGGTCGCGACTTTATAATGAGAGTTCGCTATAAGTGAATTCGGGACGGAAAATTCAGAGCTACCGGAATGACCCCCTTCATGTTTAGGTTGGTTTTCTATATGTATACATGTCAAATATAAATAATGTCTTATTCAGACTTTTCATACCCTTTAAATAAAAGATATTTTCAATATAAACGGTTTACTTATTTTCAGTGGTTTTGAATTTACAGCCACTTACTTTCTTACAGAAGCCTCTGCTATTTCCTTTTCAGCTGATCAGTTTAGAATCTCATGCCAGCGGCTTGATTTTCAGAAAGGAGTAGGTAGGCAGCAGCTCTCTGAGATTGCACGTATGCAAGATTCTGATTGGTTATTTAGAATTCTCTGTAAATATTTAACATGCTTCTCCAAGGAGATCAGTGGCTAGTATTAGAATCATATGAGATGCCCATAAATGCTCTGTTGCTTTGCCTGTGTATAAAATATAGTCACAGTTGTTATCTTAGTAAATGTACAACATGTATCTTGCACGGGGGTGTCCTCATCAGTTTGTGAAGTTATTGACTGTGTTATGAGATTTGTCATGTGTAACGCATGGCATATGATTAATGCTACTGTGGCTGGTTTCATAACATGGGTCCACAAAAAATAAAAGAGCAGCGTCCTTTATTAATGCATTATTTGAATTTGGTATTTGTTTGCCTTATGGATTATTGCACTTGTTTACATTTCCCTCTGTGTAAGAAATTTGTGCTCTATGCTTAAGATTTACATTGGGAATTGTTATTAGCCAGGGCTCAGTTTTTTAACGACAAGTGCCAGCAATTTAATAGGTGTTTTATAACATGTCAGCAGTATCAGTGCTTCAAGTGCAATGAGACCAAAGTAAGCTGTTGGCTAGAAAGAGATCAGCTGCCAGAGGGGAATGTGATAATGACACTAAGGGGGGTTAAACAGGAACATGGGCAAAGTTTTAGACAGCCAGGCAAATCACAACAACAAATATTTGCATTTCTTAGCATATTAGCAACAGGCTGGTAAAACTAACTGCTTTTTGGTTGTTGGGGACTGGGGCAAACTGTGCCAATGCCACTTTTTAACACACGAGGAGCTAAATAAAATAAGAGGAGGCATGTGTCCTTAGTGTGATTAGAAGTAGACAGGGAGTAAAGAGGGAAAACGCTGTCCACAGTACTCCAAACTGCAGAGTTCAGATGAGGACAGATGAGGATACGCATCACACAGCAGTGGAACGGACTTTAACTAGGAATACATTCAGATCTGTCCGTGGCCCGGCATAGCGTACTTTACAGAACAGCCACGGTTCTTTCTGTAGGGGTCTTTATATTTTTGTCTACTTTCTGCTTCCCTCTAGGCTTCTCAGTTACACAAACAAGTTTACATCTGACCGTAACCTAGGCTTGAATCAGACATGCTGTGATCCCCTTTATGAGCAGTGATGGAATGAATGTAAATGAAAGGAACATTTGGATTATTTCAGTTGTTACTATGAATAGGCATCAGCAGGATTTTTGGCTTGGCTCATGAGCTGATCGTAATACATATGTATATGAAACATGTGGGACATTTATTGACACTTGCATGTGCTAAATTGGAAATGGTTGCATGGAAGGGAAAGAGATTGCCTACACTTTTGTCTGCCAGTAATAGACATTGTGACCTGCTTGGATTTCACAGTTTTAGAAATGCCGATACGGTCAATTAGGATCCTTCCCTGTAAGCCACCAGCCGGGAAAAGATTTCATTAAGCAAATTAATTGCGTGCTTCCGTGATAACAAAAGGAAGACGCCATAATATAATGTTAAATACAAAACAGTTGTTTCACAAATGAAAATCATATAATGAATTCCTGTCATGGAATAAAAAGGCAGGAGAGGATGTTTTCAAGTCATGCAAAACTGCTTACACAATATGCGCAATACAATAATAGAGCCCTAAACAAGTAACAGCTACTACTTTTCCTCAAACTAGAAAAGATTTCAGATGTTCTGGCCCAAGACGTAAGAGAGCTTGAAAATAATCGTAATTGCCCTTGTCATAGAGAGCCTCAAAGATCCTAATGGGTTTCTGATGATGCTTCTGTGCAGGCTGTGCCAGAGCTGAAGATGGTTCTGTAGGTTGTTAGATTGCAGTCTTCAAATTATTCCTCATCCTGGCTGAGATATCTCAGAACTTACAGTGAAATACTGAGAAAATGTGTCAATATTTCCTACGTCAATATACATATTTACATTAAACAAAAGAGATGCTTCTATAGGTGGATAGCTCAGTATTGAACAAGAGATCAGGGGCCCACCAGGAAGCAAGAAATCAGGGGCCCATGAGGAAGCAAGAGATCAGGGGCCCACCAGAAAGCAAGGGTTTAGGGGCCCACTAGGAGGCAAGAGATCAGGGGACCATTAGGAAGCAAGGGATAAGGGGCCCACTAGGAGGCAAGAGATCAGGGGCCCACAGAGAAACAAGAGATCAGGGGCCCACTGACAAAAAGATTTTGTTTGTGTATCTTAATTACACTCTCCACTCCCTATGATTTACGTTACTTACTGTATCCTTCTTCTTTTTAGTCCCCAAACCCCTACCTGTCTTATGCTACCCTTATAAAAATGCTGTGATGTTGCAGTTTGAACTCCAGAAGGGTCCACAGGGAGGATTTCTTGTGTCCTGGTGGGCCAGTCCAACACTAGGCTACCTTTAATTCCATGTCAGTATTTGTATTTATATTAAATATAAAATAATACTTTATTTACCCAGGGCACAATACTGGAAAAAGGTTGGAAAACTAGTGGAAAAAATAAGAGGAAACATGATTTAGTCCTATCAGTAGGAGTGATGGTGCAGGTGTTGCACATCAGCCCTAGACCATTGATGGCAGAAAGTTGTAGGTTCTTAGTCTAAACTGAAAAGCTGTGAGGAATCCTACTTACTGGCGCCCGTTCCTGCGGCGGTCTCGTCTTGAATGCGTGCTGCTGATACTTCTACGTCGCTGTCACGTGACCGAGTCGCGTCTACGTTGCGTTTGCACACGGCCGCGTCACGGGGGTGCGCGCCTGACGCAGTTAGACGCAGGAGTGCGCCTGTTACATAGCCTATTTAAGGCTTGCTCCTAGGCTATTCTGTGCCCGATCATAATCACTTATCCTGCTAGTGTTTGGGTTAATTTTTGCTCTCTGTGCTGTTTATTAAAGTCACAGTTCCTGCCTGTATTCAGTTCAAGTCCTGCTCCTGCCTGCCTGTACTCAGCCCAAGTCTGGCTCTTGTTCTGTTTAGCTACGTCCTGTTTCCAAATTCACCAGTGGACGGCACTCCTGGGGGCCGCGACTTGGGTACTCCTTGCAGCTAAGTCCATATACCCTTGCGAGGGTCACTGGTGAACACCTAGGGGTACCTTAGACTCCGCGCCCTGAGAATAGCCTGTGCCAAGTCCCTGTGGGCTCTGTCTGCAGCCTCATCTCCGCCCTTATCCCTTCTGGCGGATCATTACAAAAGCTAAGTAACAAGTGATGTCAACAAGGCCGGATTATCCTATAGGAACAAGAGGCACGTGCCTATAGGCAGCTCAGTCAGAAGAGCGCCTCACTCCTAGTTAGGGACATAGGCGGAGAATCAAGGGAATTATTTCTAATTGAGAAGTATTTTTAATAGTCTAATGTTGATTCTGGCATTTGTTATTTTACTTTGAATGAAATTATAAGTCACACAGCACTTCATTTCACTCTATAATTTAGTCTGTGTTTATTTTTACAAAGGGGTGTGGTCATTTAATGGGTGTGGCCTAAGGCACCAAACATTCTGTGCCTATAAGCTCCTGAGATGTAAATCTAACACTGGATGATAATTATAAAGGTAGATGAAAAATGTAGTACATTTATTTCTAAGGTGTCTGAAACCAAGGAAGTTGCAGCTTTTCATAAAACATGTGGAATTGTTCTTTGCTTTTAAATATATATTAGCACAAGGCTAATATATTCTCTTGTATAAATCAACCAAGATGCAAGAATTAGTAGGTTATTAAACACTTAGAACAGTGGTTCTTAACTTTGTTTGTGGTACCGAACCCACCGAACCCTTCGAAGACGTTCACCGAACCCTTCTTTAGTGGGTGAACGAATTTACATAATGAGTCGGATGTGTCTTGACCTCCGTGGCGGA
>JAKJJM010057848.1:0-15335 GCA_021901965.1 Pipa carvalhoi | reverse complement strand
TATATATATATATATATATATATATATATAATTGCTGTCTGACCTGATGAAGAGAGAGTATAGAACTCTGGAAAGCTTGTCTCTTTAAATTGACCATTAGTCCAATAAAAAAGGTATCACCAAGTATCGCAATACTCATCTTTTATATATATATATGCACACACACACACATATATATGTATCTATACACTCATATATTATACATTACATATATATATATAAAAAAGATGAATATTGCGATACTTGGTGATACCTTTTTTATTGGACTAACGGTCAATTTAAATAGACAAGCTTTCCAGAGTTCTATACTCCCTTCATCGGGTCAGACAGCATCTGTGGACTAGCACGACCACTCTATCCTAACTTATATATATATATGCACACACATGCACACAAATATATAAATACACTCACATATTATATATTATAAATTATATTTAAAAAATGAGTATTGTAATACTTGGAGATACCTATAAGGTAGGATAGAGTGGTCATGTTAGTCCACAGATACAAAAAAAAATTGCAATACTCATTTTTTTGCCTCTGTGGACTAACATGATCACTCTATCCTACCTTATAAATTATATATATTTATATATATTATATATATGTACACACACATATGTATATATATTTATATATATTTACACACACCTATGTATACATACACACACATTTTATTTATATATATGCACACACGCACATTCACACAAATGTATACACTCGCAATTATAAATTATATATATATATGTACACACACATTCATTCACACAAACGTATAAATACACTCATATTATATGCATGGCATATTTATATACAGAGTACACAGACACATTTATATACATAGCCAGATACACACAAACCCTGGGAACTACATGTCTATGTATATCAGTCCATCACTAAACATATATATTTAGTGACAGGTGCGAGTGTGAGAAGGCAAAGCATGGGGTACCAGACCCAACATACGTGCTCAGCTGCACGCCTACACAGCGCCGGACCCTCCGGCATATCAGAGGTTAAAGTCACAACTTGCCCGGAGTCACAGGAAATGAGTGTACCCGGTCAGGTGGCCCTAATGGCCGGCGGATCTTTTAGGGATGGGGGGGGGGGGGGGGGCTTCAGAATAAATAAATATATATTTTTTTCATGAATGAGAGTTGGATTTGATTGGTTGCCGAAAACAAGACGCTGATTGGCTGCCGATTCCTGTACTCGATAAGTCTGGTGCATAAAAGCCGGGGAACCGGAGCCACTAGCCTGCAGAGAAGGCACCGGCAGCAGGTACTAGAATGGGCATCCACGTGACCAACCTCCTCCTTTTACTCTTGGTGCTGAGTGCCAGTGCGTCCTATGACACCGAGCCCAATGACTCCCTGGGCACTAGAAAAGGCAGACTGGCATCCCAGTCCTCAGGTAAGGGGGCACTGAGAGGATCTGTGGGATGCGGGATAGTTTAATCGTTAGAGATCCCTAAATCTAATAAGCATGGTTAACCCCTGTATGGGGGGGGTTACAGTGCCAGGAGACCACATGCATGGCACCCAGTGGGTTAATAGCTGAATTAAAGTTCCACCGTGTGCGTGTCTGGGACCTGGGTGGGCACTGTGCCACGCGGCTGCCCTTTAATACGTGCCAATGGAGCATGATTCCTATTCATTTCACTGTACTTTATTCTAATGCACGTGACTTCTCCGGGAATGGGCACTAGGGATTTCTTACTCTTTTAGGCAAAGTGAAATATGCATTTTATAAGGGTGGGCGAGTTGGGGGTATTTGCCAAACACCATCATTTTTAAAGTAAGATGTTTAAAATAGGGGAAGTATCTGCAAACGTGTCATCTGTCACACTGGAATCGTGCCAGTTGGTCTCAGGACCAACATCCAGGCAGGTGGCACTGTTCTAGGTGCCATGGGTGTGCAGGAGTCATTAAAAAAATGTAAAAATATCTTTTTTTTTTTTTAACTCTTTGCTTAAATGGGATTCAGAAGCATTTGACAGCAATCATAAAAGAGTTACATTTCAAAGGGGAAGTAAAATATGAAGCTGTTGTTTGATATTTTATTGGCTGTGCCAGCCCATACATTTTTCTATTATATACACACTCATATATATGTATATATATATAATAGAAAAATGTATGGGTTGGGACAGCTGATAAAATATATATATAGTTGAATTTTTTTTTATTTTTGCTTGTTCATTGTTATGCTGCTGTTATCTGCTCCTTCCAAAAAAACAAAACATTTACACAGGACAGAGTATTAGTAAAACTTAAAAGACTGTAGCAAGGATTCTGCTGACCATGCTTGGTTGGCTTGTCCAGGAGAGCAGTTAGGGAACTGAGGAATGATAATATGTCAAAAAAATATTTGTTTTGGGATATTATTGTAATAAAAAAAGATTTATCTTTTACTTACCCCAGTAACTCTGTTCAACACTAGGGGCGAGGTTTAATAAAGTCGGAAAGACCGGTACCGGTCTTTCCGACATTCTCGCGGGAGGATAACCTTTCGCAATGATCTCATTTTACAGATTATGGAAATCGGTGTTTTTCGATTTCCATAATCTGGAAATCGGGTATTTGCCCCGAAAATTAAGGTAGCCATAACAAGTTATGGCTACTTTTTGGGGCAAATGCTGATTTCCACAATCTGGAAATCAAATGTTGCTAAATTAAGCCCGAAAAGACTCCAATCGAGTCTTTTCGGCTTTAATAATTTTCGCCCCTGGAGTGAATTAGTATGAAGCTCTAAGTTATAGATCCTTTTTGCGCTGTCACATGACATCATTCACAGTACTTTACAGCTACTAGGTCATTGGCTGACCTTTTCTGATCAGTTGTTTGTGGTTTTGGTGCTTTTACATGTGTCCAAAATGCATTACAATATGCTGATTCCTATAGTGATAAACAGGCTGCACACAGAGGTAGTATGAATGGTACATTAATAATTTTAAATCTGAACCTTTGATGCAGAAATCAAGATACACTGATTTTTACATTCGTGCATTTAAGGTCCATTTCCTATAAGAATGATGCAAGCTTAAAAAAGGTTGCTCCAGACTCAGGATAGTGCTATTAGGTAACCACGACTCCCTATGCATAAACGTAAATCAAGAAAAAACACAGATTCTTCAGAATGAAAACTGGGAAACTTCCCTTTTTATTACATAGTGAACCTTCGCACACAGTAGCAAACATTTCTGGAAAAAAACCTTCTTCAAGCGCTAACATGCTGTAAAGAAACAATTGTTTTCATTTATTCAGCCTAGTGAACTTGTCAGCATAGCATTAGAGTAAAGAGACTTGTGCAGAGGCAGAAAATGGTATATTTAGGGCAATGCCACAGTTTGCGTTTTGATGGCGGCCCCTAAATGCATACAAAAATGAAAGTAACTAATTGTCCATAATGGCGACTGCAACAAAATGCATCACAACTTTTTCCATAAGTGGTAAAACACAAAACTATTAGTTAAAGACATTTGGTAGTGGTTTACCACTTCTGGAAAAATTCACGGTTTGTTTTATTGCATTTGCCACTGGAGAAAACGCCTGTAGAAAAGATGAGGTCCATTGATTTCAGAGGGTGATATCGAAAATAAATGGCAACTTTTCTAAATGCATTTTACCAAATGAAAATTTGCCAAAGGTGTTTTGGCACTGTAAATCATTTCTAGAAACATTCCCATGCATTTTGTCATGATCGGCCATTGTAATTAGTGGGTGAGAATTTTCAGGCATTTTATTTAGCGTTTATGTAGACCTTTTTACTGCAATTTTATGAAAGCTGCATATCTTTGATTAGAAAAAATAGAGTACAATGATGTTTATATACAGAAATGAAATAGGATTATTTAAAAATGGAGGATTAGAGGATAATTATATCCCTTTACAGACAGACTGAAACAGATATAGAAAGGCGCCTCTGAACAGCATGAAAAATAATTATGCAATTAAAAATGAAGCTTCAGATTACATTTATTTTTTTCAGGTTGTTGGATACTGAAAGGGACATTATTAAAAAAAAACAAAAAAAACTTTAGAATATAAAGACCACGACCAAATTGTCTTAGATTATTGCAGCCTACAACATAATAAAATAGAATTTTAATGTCCCCTAAGGGCTGTTTCAAGGACGGAGTTTTACCTTTTCTACTAGCGATATGAGTAACAAAATAAAAATACTTTTTTAAGACTATGTGAATGACAGTTTGAGGCAGTGCTGCAATTAACTTCAAAGGCTACACCATGCTGAGGAGAGTAAAGGAAATCACACTGCCCTGAACCACTCCCCATTTATTCTGATGCAATCATGCTCGTGTGTGACACGGCCTTGACTATCACTTTAAAACATGATCCTCTAATTTTGAAGTCATTACTCAGAGAGCTGTTGTGCATAGATGTAATCTTATTAGCATTAACAGGGAGTGGTTTTGTAAGAAATATGTTATAGATTCAAATTCCCCGTTGAAGAGGACTATCTATCCTGCAAGTCATTGTTTGGGGAAACAGGGGTGTTGGGGAGGTTATTCGTGAAAGAGTGAATTCAACTGCCGAAATGGATTCGCCATACTTGACAAATATCCTGCATTGTAGCAAAGTCAATTCTGCATCGTCACTAAACAGACTGTGGACAGACCACAGTGATGTGTGAATTGTCATTAAAGGGTATGTAAACCCCGTCTGTAAAGACAGCCCCATTTACCTATTGTCAAGCAATATAGCAATTAAGAAACTCCTGATCACCTCTTAATTCAGCAAAGTTCAATATCCCCCTGTAACTGCTTTCTCTCTGTGAATGAGTTCCCTGCTGTGTGTAGCCACACCCCCTCCTTTCCCTGACCTCCTCTCTACACTGACCCCAGAGGCAGTGGAACAGCTTTCATCTACGCATGCTCATGGATAGGGACAGGCTTTTTATATAAGGAGAAGGGAAAGGGATTCTACACAAGACCCTGTTCTCTGAATAGTGAGTGATGTCACTTGGTAGGCGGGGCTTATTGGTACTATACAGGAAGAGCCTGTACACAGATTGGCTGGGGGAGCAGGGCTGTTTAAACAAGAGGCAAGTACTACTGATGCCAAAATCATTTTTACATTTTAATGTTTAAGTTTGCTTTCTATATGTATACATGTCAGATATAAATAATGTTTTATTCAAACTATTCATACCCCTTAAGTGCTTTTTTAGCGTCAGGTGAATAGTAACAGTGGATGTATTATAGAAAATTTGTCATAAATAGAAGTATTATAGTAAAGTGATATCATCTTCACATGGATCTGTTTAAAGGAGACAACTATCTTAAAGGAGATGACTGTCTCTTTCTACACTAATGACAACATACTGGGAATATGCATGAATTATCGGAAAAATAGGAATGTCACCACTTTGTTGCATTTTGGTCACTGTCATCAAAGAATAGTGGTATAATAAATAAATAAATGAATCTTAAGCATGCTGTAGATAATGGTATATTAGGTCAGTTTTCAACTGTTCCTTTTTTTTTAATTTTTGCTGTTTATTTAAATATTTAGCTTTTCATTCAGAACCTTTTTCTCTTGTTTACACTTAAATGGTCTTTGTTTGTTTGCTTTTATGTTAATGAGGGTTTAGTGTCCCTTTAAAGATCCACTCCATTCCTGAATAACTAAAGTCCGTTTTGGTAGATAAATAAAGCATTACAAACCTAGTGAACCAATTATTTTTATTTTACCTGTAGGTGCAAAAGTCTTTTAAAAACAAGGTGATATTTCGTCTGCCTTTGGGCATGAAGAAGGTTATCTTTAGTTATTCCATTGCTTACTAAACCTCTTTTTCTAGTGATCTAAAAAGGTGCCACAGTATGTTTAGTTCAAATCAAGTGCTTAGATTGGATTGGATTATTCTAAATAATATTCCTATTAGTAGGAATTTTGTAAGAATGACAATATTTGTTCAACATTCAATGGCAATACCAGTGGGACATTGGTAGGAGTCTCTGTTACTGCCAGTTCCCAAGCTATTCCTTATTTGTAGTAACTTATGCCTATCATTGCAGTTGAGGTTGTTCGTTGCCTGAATGGAGCTCTACAAGTGGGCTGCGGAGCATTTGCCTGCCTAGAGAATTCCACTTGTGACACAGATGGACTCTACGACATTTGCAAGTCCTTCCTGTACAGTGCTGCTAAGTTTGATACCCAGGTAAGTTGGATGACGAGAGGCTACTCACAAACGACATTGTTGCAGCCATACCTGGGAACAGGGACAAGCCTTAATTATGAAGATTGTGCCATAGTAGGAAGTGGGGCAATACTGGTTTTTGACCAGTCCAGTGGGTTTGGGTCCTAAAGGGGGAGAGATTTGGGGTGGAGGTTCAGAGGGGTGGGACCACCTTTTGGATCTTGTCCGGAGTATGAGAAGGTTCACCCGGAGACATGGCTTATTGTCTAAACCAAAGCCAACTGTTGAGAATTAATGACTGATTCATTTTAACCATTAAGGAAATGCATTTATGTAAATAGCACATTTAGTAATGTTCATGATGTAAGTAGTACCTTCAATATTTAGAGTTTCCCACAAAAACATGTGGCATGCCAGCTTCCTTAAGGAAGTTTACAGCGTCTTACAAAGAGGATTACTAACAGGAAGTCTGCTGCATGCTGGGGAAAATAGCCACCCTCAGGGTTAAAACATGATCTCCTATATATTTAGACTTGATGAAGTCCTGAAACATGCAAAATATCACTTATATGAATGTGGTTGTCTTATACAATCTAAGTTTTAGGTTTACTGTCTTATTAATTTATATAGTTTTCATGGAGTTTCAAGGAAAAAAGTACTGGGGAATGGTAAAACTAAATAAATAAAGAGAGACTCACTTGTCACAAAGATAGGTATCATCCTGTACCCGATGAAGGAATAACATCCCAAAATGCTGTACTCTTTTTGCACCTTCCTGCTTTATATGGAGTAACCCTCTAAATGTTTTTTACAGTAGAGATTTCTGTGTTTTTATTTTTTTTTTTGCTGCTTCTTATGATGACAGTTGGGGTTCTTACTGGACAAGCTCCTGTAAAATCATTTGAGCAGCAGGAGGTATCCTGGGAGCATCGTGCAGTAACCATTGCAAGTCATTAGACATCTGTTTTCATCATTCCGAGTCGGGTGTGCCAGAGTCATTAAACGATAGCTGTTGCTCAACAATAACTACTACATCTTTCTACAACAACAAATTTCTCTTATAGTACCTGGTGGGTCTCACCAGGAGTTGGAAGATTCCCTTTTAGAGGAGATGTGTTGAGGCACATATAAAATGTAATGGAAATGATTCATATTTAAAGTCATAGATGTATATACAAAAATACGTCTTATGGAAAGGAAAAGGTTGTATCAACTCAGATTTGAGTGAGTGGGTGGGAAAAAATTGAGCAGATGTTCAGGACAATAGAGAAGCATGAGGGTGCCAACAGATCTAATGCTTGGATTTTAATTAAAACACAGACTAAACTGGAGTAGGTAAATGCCTGCCTTCCACCTGTTGTATATGGAACAGTGCAAGATGTAACATACCTTTATTAAAAGTACACTTTGGCTGATTTCATACTGGTACCACCACAAGCCATGTGACCACTGATATTTTTTAATAATCCCAGAAGCACTTGCAATACATTGCTCCAGACGCGCCATTGCAATGCCTTCTTGGTTTTCTAGGGCTCTGTAGTAAAATATTGGAACTGAAAATATTAGTTGTACCTCTTCATGTCTGAAGAAGGACACTGTCCAAACGCTTTGACAATAATAGGTTAATAAAAAGGGGAAGTAAAGTCTAAAACTATGATTTGCTTTTCATGAGTTTTAACAAACTTTTTTTAATTTATTGTCATAATTTGTTTGTTTCATTTTCCACTATTACCTCCTGAATCCCCTGGATCAGTGGCCCAAATATGTGCAGTAGAATCTCTGCTGCAAATGTTACAGCGATCTTCTTAAAATAAGAAAATAGTTTATCATTTTTTTCTTAACAACTGAGCAGTTTACACCACAGAGCAGATTACAAACAATCATAACAATCTTTAATTGTTACTATAACGATGCCCTGGGTCAGGGGTCGGCAAACTTTAAAGAGGAGGGAGCCATTTCACTCCCACCTCCACTGGCAACAAATTTTTTTGAGCCGCAAAGGGGGAGGAGCCCACAGCCCCGATCACATGACCTGCCAACGTCCAATCTGAAGGAGCGTCGGAGGTCATGGGCGGGGCTAGGGAGGTGCTCCGCAAGCCACAACACAGCAGCTGAAGAGCCACATGTGGCTCTAGAGCCACACTTTGCTGACCGCTGCCCTGGGTGAAAGTTTCTCTATAAAAAGATACAAGCACCATAAAAACTATTTAGATGGTAATAACAAGAAAAATGAAAAAACTGAAACAGCGTATAAGGGGGAAAAATGTTTGTTTCAGGACAAATAATGGATTATCGAAATATAGTTTAGAACTTTACATCTTGTTTGAGCTTAGTGTGATATGAATGAATTTGAACTCATTTCTAATGACAAACGATGGAGTTCTACAAACATCTATCTAAAAGTGATTCCTTTTTTCTCCGTCAGGGAAAAGTGTTTGTAAAAGAGAGTCTAAAGTGTATAGTGAATGGAATCACATCTAAGGTGTTCCTAGCCATCAGGCGCTGCTCCAGCCTACAAAGAATGATCTCTGAGGTGCAAGAGGACTGTTACACAAAACTGGACATCTGCACAGTTGCTCGTTTTAACCCAGAAGCCATTACGGAGGTTGTTCATCTGCCACATCACTTCTCTAATAGGTAAGCTTTGCTTTTTGCCTTCCTTTATGTTATACATAGCAGTTTTCCACCATAAAGCCCGGTCCACACTAGTGTTTAAAAACGCTGGGTCTTTAGAAAAGCGCATCTAGAAAATACGCCAGTGTATTTCAGTCCAGCGTATTTTCTAGACGCGCTTTTCCATTGTACTTACCCGGCACAGTGTGAACACTCCCTCTGCATTCACAGCTTCTTCTATCAGTCCGCATTCTTCGCGTCGCGTATATATATATGCCGGCCTAATTTGCATAATACGCGTCGTGAAGCGTTCCAGCGTGTGCGCATTCGCATCATACGCTAGTGTGGCCGGAGCAAGGTAAGTCGCATAGGGATTCGCGCCGCGCATTTTTTTTTATTTTTAAGCGCAGCGTTCATGTGCAGTGTTAGAAAACGCTAGTGTGGACTGAGCCTAGTATGGAAATTGTCTTTTTTGTGTTTTTGTGACTATGTGAATTGTGTAACTTTCTGTTCTGTACCTCTTTGGTTTGCGTTTATATAGTCTTTTGGTTTCTAAGGCCAGTTATCCCAGCACCAAGAATTATTCAGTGACATCCAGCAACCAATAGGAAGACAAACAATAAAGCAATTCAAAATAAAGACAAATTTAAAATTCTCTTAGATTAACGCAGTCTGTGGTATACACTAAAAAATAAGTTTAGGTTGAACACTTTACTTATATGAATATATGTATACATGTTATAGCTAGTTCACTCCTTGTAACAAGTGGCTACCCTTTGATGTTATTGGTATCTAAATCCTCTTCATTATACAAGTATATGTTTTATTTAAAGGGGAACAAAAAGCTTGTTTTATCTAGGGGTGATTCTTAAGGGAGAAGGGGGAAATACTTACCAATAGGGGTTTTAATCTCCAGTGCTGCCTCCTGGTCTCACTAGCGAGCCAGTATCTTCTGCTCTTTGAAGCGCTGCAGTTCTCCTCACTTCCTGCTTCGTGTTCAAACTTATTGGGCAAAATCTACCAAAGTCAGAAATGATTTTTTTAGACTTTTTTGGCCAAGAAAAGGTTGAAAAGTATGTTTTTGACTTCACCACCCTTCTTTTTGGTCGTTTTTCTCACCCGAAAATCGGGCAAAAAAGTCCGGAATGGCTGAAAACATGCTTTTCACCCGTATTCCAGGAGGAAAATGGCTGAAAAAGTTGAAGAGATTGTTTCCAACTTTAGCAAATTTCGCCCACAGAGTTAGTTGACCATGCGCAGAAGCAGAATACGCATAGCACAATTTACAGGGGACCTTTTTTTTTTTTTTATAAATAATTTTACTGTTTTTAAGGATAATTTATATGTCTGTTCAACAGTAAAACAAAGCATGGATGATGCAACATTCACTTTTGTGATACCGTCTTTGTATATTTCACCAACTTCATTTGCCTCCCGGGGAAAGGGTAATAGAAAAAGCTTGTTCTAACATTTTATTTCATCTGTTGAGACACTGACAATATCATATTGCTACCAAATTACGCAAACTTCTACTTAAATACAGACATGTGGCTGTGGGTGTCACAAGATACATTTAGCATATTCTGTACTAGAATCTTTCACATCCATAATTCTCTAAACTGCATGTAATTGTTTATATGTTAATGTGACCCTATTCACTTCATATATATATATATATATTGTCAACTCCTAGCAATATTTATGACTGCTCCAACATTCTTTCTGGCCAGTCTGTCCTGAATTCAGTTTCAGTTTTGCTATTGACGTGATGAAGGGAGTATAGACCTCCCGAAAGCTTGTCTATTTAAACTGACCGTTAGTCCAATAAAAAAGTTATCACCAAGTATCTCAATACTCATCTTTTATATATATATATATTTCTCCTTTATGAAAATGTCCTTTCTTTCATGGGGTTTTTGAAGATGATAGAAGCATGGCTGTTGTTCAAGGATCAGTACCACACAAAAATAAAAATTCGCATTGGGATTGGCATAGTATTTATTCAAATGCCGCACTTGTAAAAATGTTAACTTTGATGTTTAATTCATGATTTTTATTGTTGTCAGTCTGTTTTTTATCTTTACTGATAACAGACATGTTGTTATAGAGATTTCACCCAGTCCCATTGTTTCCTATGTGGTTTAGATATATATACATATTCAGGAAGTGTGCATGAAACCTAATTTTTAAAGCTAAATATCTAAATATCATACTTTATAGACACCATTTAGAATTTTTAGAATATATAGCAACTGTAAATGCATTTGAAGCATTTTCATTTTTGGTGTTTCTGTTCTAAATTTGGCAGCACCTATGGCAATTGTGGCAGTACAACAGTCCCTTTGTCCACCCATTTGTGATGTCACTTCCCTAGTAGAGACCTCCCTACAGGCTAAGGGGGTCATTCTGTAAAGTGAGAATTTGACTGTCGAATTCACAGCGGATTCCCATTATAAAGTCGCGACAGCAACAATTCTCCCATTATAAAATCACTACCTCGACAATTTTCTTGAAGTTCCAGCTTTGACATTTCCTTTGTAAAGTCGCGACTGCAACAAAATTCTCATTATAAAGTCGCGACTACGACAGTAGCAGTCTATTGCGACTGCCTTTAGCTGGCAAATTCACACCTTTATACAACAATTTTGACTTTACAGCATGACCCCCTAAGACTATCTCTGTTTTTTCAGATAGCTTACAATGGATTACACAAATGGGCACTGAGCTGTGATTTTATACCATTACCCCCCAAACTGTAAATTTAGAATTCTTGAAATATATAGAGTAACTATAAATGCATTTGAGACTTTTTCGTTTTTTGGTGTTACTACTTTTAGCAGCAAAAATTTTCAAAATTAAGGCACTATACAATTACTTAATACAGTGTATAAACTGGTGTACAGCATTGCAGTAGAATTGATAATACTATATAAATAAATGAAAACAATTTTGCAAAAAATGCATAGACTTGCATTTCCTTCATTTTTTTTTATTCAACATCCCTATCGAAGTGGAATGTTGAAGTCTGGCTTTACCTTTAATTGTCTCCCTGATCTCTCCTGACACAGATATTACAACAAGTTGCTTCGAAGCCTTATGGACTGTGATGAGGCCACAGTGTCCGCTGTTAAGAATAGTCTTATGGAACAGATAGGACCCAATCTAGCCAGCCTTTTCCATGTTCTCCAAGGTGACAAGTGCTCGCAAAGCCAACCCAGAATAGATTTTAACCGTAAGAGGAATATCGAACCGCAGAAGCTACGGATCTACCTTCGTAACCTTCGAGGCGACGATGCAGATTCCTATGGATCTACAGAAGATGACTAATTTTGGGGGCCAAAGAAAATACATAAAATGTTTTAGAAATGTAACTGATATAGATTTTTCTCCTGCCTGGAATCTAAATGGAATCATAGCCCCTGTTAAGTTGATTCCAGTATATTTTTAGAAACAAATTTTCTCAACTTCTGTCTAAAATATCGCTGTACGCAGGCATAGCACATACTTTCTACTGAATCCAAAAATTTCTGTGGCTGTGTCTCTAGATCTGTAGGTTCACACTGTATATGCTAGTAGGCTATCAAAAGACATATTTTTTTTTCCCAATTTAAGCCTCTTATACATTATGTAGCTTGTTTGAAGTGCAGACTGGGCAGGGCCTAGATAATCCAGGTTGTATTTAATATGTTTCAAGTTCTCCACCCCTTCCTTTTATTTATTTATTTTCAGATTTAAGTAAGTTAATGTTGAGATAACGGTGAAGAAAATGAGCACTTTCCATTCAAATGGCACCATATTGGACAAAGGGAGGAATCGGTTATTTTCTGAAAGATATAAAAGAAATAGGACTGCTATTAGTGATTCAAGAGCAGTCATTGGCCAGCCGTTTCTGGGAGATGATTAGATTAGAATCTGTTAAACAGGAGTTTTGTCATTTGCAGCAGGACCACTTTTGTTGGTTCCTTATTTCCATAAACTGCAGGAGCAGAGCACTGCCACCTATGTATGGCTGCTGATATAGAGATTGGAATACTCTTTGAATGAAACATCCCCAGAAACTTCACTCAGCTGAAACTCGACAAATGTTCCTTTTTTTGCAAAAGTAGATGTTTCCTACTATCAATTTTCACAATGTCTAGGAGGATAATACACTGTTCACATTGATTAATTTAGCCGGGGAAACAAACTGAGCTATTTTATGTATTAATACATGGACATTGCTAAAGGAAGCAGTAAATGAGAGCATTTTAGGTAGACAGATGGGAGCATGCTTTATTAACCAATAATTTAATGAAATAATAGTTTAATTCCCACATTCCTCATAAGTCTGTTTTATGATATTAGATCCCTTTTCAATCATTTATTCCAAGGGGCGTATTCAAAATAGGTCAAAAGGCAGTAAACTCTACACTTTTCGACTATTTTGCCTATATAAAAGTACTTGTGTCCCATTTTTTTAATTTACCACAATTTTTTGACGGCGCTGGATAATTCACTGAAGCTTGTTGACTCACAACTTAGTATTTCACGTCATTTAAGATGAACGTCTTCGATTAGATATTGGTGAAAACTGAAGCCGTTCTTCACTCCAGACATGTGCCGTCAAACCATTATTTTCTGTCAGAGTTGCTGTGAGATGTTTCTGCAGAATCATAAAAAAAAATTCTCTTTTCGATCCCAGTTTTTTTAGTGACTAATAAGTCAGATTTTTTTTTCTTAATTTATTCAACTCAAATTGAGAAATGAACAGGAGTGATTTGGACCTTTACTAAATATGCCCAATGTGAGTCTGTAAGTTTCTAAAATACAACCCCCTTTCTTGCAAATGAACATTTAGCATGTGTCATATAGTATTCAACATATTAACTATATATTTTTAGAGAATAACAGGGACAATTGTTTACAGAGGTCTAGGAACCCCATAGCAACTAAGCAGCAGTCAGAGCTCTCTGATATAAGGAAGCAAGAATTATACATGACAACTTCTGATTGGTTGCTGCAGGTTACCGGACCTCTGTAAATTTAATAAGTTTGCATTTTTGCTAATGCTCTAGGAAAAGGTTAAAGGTGAATAGTTTTGAAAAATACACTGTTATTGGCACATACATATCTGCTGAGTAATCTAAAATTAATTTGTCCTGAAATCTGATTGGATTGCTGAGAAACACATCAGTGCACATATGGGACAGGGATGTCGATGCAGGTTCTGTACACTGGAAGGATTGTAGATTGCATGTCTGTGTATTAAGACCACGTGGTAACAATTATGTAATATTTGTGCTGTGATACTTTCTAAGCAGGCATAAAGGCCCATGGCATTATCATGCCCAAGACTACCTCACAGAAAGTGCACATTGTTCTTCTACATGGCTGAGAATGGATGCTGTTTGTAATGAGTGGACACCAATTATTTGCTGCTAATATCAAGTATAGATTCCATTAATTCTAATTGATGCAATATGAAAATAACTGTATTGCACATCTAGGAATATTATCATTCCATTCTATGTGAAGTTCAGTTTAAGTAAGAGTTTATGTTTATTTTGAGATGAGTTCATTTTCTGAACTACACATTTATTTATGTAGCACCTCTAGTGGTTGTAAAAGAAATGGTGCTGTTGCTATGGCAATGTAAGTGACAGAGCAATCTCTGTTCATAGATGTTGTTAAACTGTAGCACCTCCCTAAATCCATTTTGAGCATCTTGCACTAACGTGATGTACATGCATATGTCATTTATCATATCTGGTCTTTTGAATGTAACTACAACCAATGTTGTACAAAGAGAATTGGTAAAGTTTTTAATTATGGTGTGTTTGACAGATGGACACATTACCGCTTGAAATAAATAAATCCAGCTCTATAAACTACACTTTGATCCAATGCATATCTTAATACTGACTTGCTTTCCACATAACAGGTTGACCAGTAATTCAAGGTAAAAACAATTACCATTTAGATTGGCATGGCAGTTATTACTATGGAATACTTAGAAAATGTCTGTCTTCGATGTTAAATTCCTGATTTTGTATTACTTCGTGTTTGATTTTCTTCGTTGTCTGTTGCAGCCATCTTTTATATGTTAAGTAAACAAACTCCTGTGTCCCTGTATCATTGTTTTGTATGAAACTTTACAACTGATTTAGATAAAAGATGGCTGCAGTTAGCAAAGAGAAGAACGTAAACGCAATGCAGATCAGGAATTCAACGTTATAGATGACATTTTTACAAGTACGGCAGAGGAATAATTGCTATGTCAGTTATATTTTCTGATTTTAGTGACACTTTTAGTTGAAAGAAGGATGTTTTAGTCAGTTTGATCCATGGCAAAAATGGCTGTGACCTAGTCTATCATTATCTATCACCATAGAAACCAGTGATTAACTGCTTGATGAATACACCCCTAAACTACTGTAAACCAGATATTATAACCCCATTTGAGTGCTGGGGGTGCTGGTTGTAGTTCACTGCTACTAACTGTAAAAAAAAAAAAAAATATATATATATATATATATATATATACAGAATTACTTGTTCCTTTTTTAAGGTGTCTTTACTTT
>JAKJJM010057681.1:0-15925 GCA_021901965.1 Pipa carvalhoi | reverse complement strand
TATTGTTTAAATTTGTTTGATGTTCCGAAACACTTAAGTGTGACAAACATGCAAAAAAACAGGAAATGAGGAAGGGGGCAAACACTTTTTCACACCACTGTAGTCTGTCATCCCTGTACTAGTTGGTAAAGGGTTCTGTGAGGGACATCTTTACTTAAGGAAATATGTAGTAATCACCGCAGCCATGCAGCATAGAGAATAGAAATATGTGTGACCAGTGTTGTACCGACAGGGGTCGCAGTAGTCATGGTTGCAACCGGCCCGCCTCTCTGAAGTTCCCGATCCTGTGCATGGAACTTATAAGTTGTAAGCTTTGTTTATGTAGCTTCTCTTTGTGATGTGAACCTTCTACTGCACAAAATACTAGCACGGAGGCAGAGTTTAGAGCACTTAGGAGGTTACAGCTGACAGCGTGAAGCTCCTCCCACACAGTATCACCAGTGGTGAAAAAGAGCGTTTACATCATCCCGCTCCTTGCGCTCCCAATGAGAGCGCTCCTCTCACCGGGGCACAATCAAAGTGATGCAAATGCTCATTTGCATAAGGGGTGGAGCTTTGCGCCAGCTCCTGTGACAGTTTAAGCGCTCTGAAGTCTGCCTCGGTGCAGTGAAAATACAGCAGAGCTGAAGCTGTGACTGCATCGTTTGATCTTCCGATAAAGTACCTTTTTAATAGCTTTTTTTTTTTGTTTGTTTTTTTGGAGCTTTAGTTCTTCTTTAAAACCACATTTGTATGAACTTATTTAAAAAAATGATTAGTGATGTGTCATTCTCATTTTAATTGCCTTCTCAACATCTACTCCTTTATTTTGTGGTGTTTGTTGTTTTTGCACTGTAAAATGCATTTTAAATAAGGTTAAGAATTAAATAGATAAAATTGACAGTAAAGGTCAACTGTTTTACTGCAATCACTGTAATGTTACTGATTATCAGCTAAAATGTTAGAAATTTAATTTGTGACTGCTCTCTACATTATGTTTTTTTTAGAAGCACATTTATCACTTGTGCACCCTGTCTCTGGCCCCAAGCCATCTGAAGAGTTGGAAGTGCTTTAAGAGAATGCTTCCTCTTTATGACATCATTAATGAAAGCAGTCAGGAGACTCCTGTATTAACCACTTTTCTATCAATGAACATTGATGAATACAGGTTGTAAATTATAAATGACCCAACAATGTGGGCTTTCTGCTGCTATTATGTTCATAAATTAAAATAAAGCAGCTGTGAGTCATTTAGACAAGGGTACTTGTTAAGCTAGCAATGGCAGGTGATTATGCTGCATTAACATTTAAGGTGTGCAAAACCTTATGACCTCACAGAATTTGAAATCAAAAGACAACTGTAGCTAAACATAAATCTCTTCTCTGCAAAATACATTTTAAGAGGTTGTTACATTATTTAAACTGGCATACAACTTTTTTTCCTGCTGCAACACTGTAGTGATTTCTCATTTCTACTTATTGAGAAATCGTGTGTGTGTGTTTGTCAGAGAGAGGTAGGGGGCGTGTCTATTACAGCAAAATGGATGCCTTGTACTATTAGCAAACAATGTGATGCAGTAGCTCATAACTTCTTAATGGTGAGTCATATCTTGGCTCTTTAAGTTTTTATTGTATTCTTACCTAACAGTCCTACTGGTTTTATAAGAAATTAAGACAAAGTTTAGTTCTTCTTTAATTTCTGCACAGTATAAATAATGCAGTCAATTTAAGCATATTCAATGTAAAAAGCAAAATAAAATGTTAGTATAAGGGACTCCTTCCATTGAAGGAATCGGAGGTCTAGCAGTGATTGCAGATTAAAATTTCTCACTACTTCTACAGAGTGTAGAAGTAGTACAGAGGTATGGAGACACCCGAATAAGTGGAAAATGTTGGTTGGAAATGCCACTCTGTGTGTGACATGTTGCTAAGGGAAAGGGGGCAAATCTGTGTGGGGTGATACCCCATTGCCCATAGTGAAGCAGTGCTTTATATTAAGCGACCAGTATAGAGGCTGAAAATATAACTTTAAAACAGTACTTTTATAAAAAAAAATTGCATATCTTCAGTTAAAATAAATAGCGAAGTGCTATAAATGGATGTGTATAAAAAAAATGAACAGTCATTATTTAAAATGAAATAGTTTAAATAAGAAATAATATCTTTTTGGCAGTTATCCTCTTTGTGGCCATTTCTTATAGAAAACAAATTTAAACTTGCTCTTTAAGGCTGGCTATCATAGCAATACAATTAATCTACACTGCCTCATGAACTTAATACACCGATATTAAGGAATGCCTAATGCATGCGCATATAGATTTATGGGTACTGATAGGCTAGACATGAAGTATAAAGTATTACTGATATAAACATTAAATGTAACCACAATCTTCCCATTCTTTGCTTTAGATGGACCCTGGAGAAACATTAAGCAGAGACTACTAGTTCAGCTACTTCCAGGCCATAAGTGAGATTGTGATCCATTTCTGTGTTTTAGTAACCCCTTGTTTGCTTTTGTAAAGGGGAAAAAAAAGAGCTTAATTTTAAACTATATTCCAACAAATATTAAATAAACCTGAAGGGCATAAGGTATGGGTAACAGAACCTTATATACCTATATATTTAAATGTATGAATGGGTGTATTGTTTTCATAAGACAGAGCTGCAAGGAAGGAGGGAACTTGGTGCAGATCTTGCGTCGGGTGCCTGTACCCTATAGTTACACCACTGCATTTCTGCTTTAATTAAAGGGGCTACTGGGGGGAAAACAAAAATACCATAGCAAAATGGTACACTGGCATTAACAGATGATCATAAATACCCCCTTAGTCTAAAACAACTACCATATATTTATTGCACACCTAATGAGTTAACACAAGTGTGGTTGGGGGTGTTTAATAAATTTTATTTAAGACATCTGCAAACTGAAATATACAGCAGTTAGCAAGGAGACTGGGACCTTTCTGCATACAGGAAACTAGTGTCTGGTAATTAGTGTCCCACCAGAAACACTTCCTGGTTTAACTGGTCCTACTGCTATTATACTGGTGCAGCACTTATTAAAGCTGTACCAGCAACAGGTTTGTTTTATGTTCTTCCTTATGTGCCATTACATTATGCATAGTACATAGCTCTTACAGAATATTGCAATATTATATATATATATATATATATATATATATATATATATATATATTATATTATATTTAATTTTGGGGCGTATCCATTTATTTCTGAATATCACACATTTCTAATATATTTCTTCATATATTTAATTTTATCAGTTTAGTTTTTCTTGTTACCCTACTATTCTGCTATCCTTCTATTATTTGGCAAGCCTTCACCCAAGAAAGTAAAGTTTAAAGAATGTTTAGAAATATTGCACTGCACTCTGTTGAGTACAAGCAAAATCTTTTAGTTTTCAAGTGTGTTTATACTGCCTGTTAAAATGTAAGGGGGAATATTTATAAAGTTGCACATTGTACCGTACATGCGTGAACTGAAGACAGTTCTCCATATTTCCATATGTTTTTAGCTCAGACAGTGCCACTTTGCAATTTTCAACAATTTGCTCCATCGCTATGACAATATGCCGTTACTGAATATGCACTCCTAATTTTGCTGCACTACTCTTGAATTGTTGAGCAGTGTGGTGAGTTTCCATTGGGTGGTGAACTTCTTTAAAAAAAAAAAAAGAGGTGATGCTTCAGACCAAAACCTGTCCTTCCTTATACTGCCGATGACTAAACGTAGAAGGGTTGTCATTGCTATGATGCCACTCTCCATACTTTACTTCCCTCTCTTTGTTTTTTCTACCTTGATCGGCACAAGGAAAGCTTTAATTGTTAGAAGAAGAAAAAAAATTGAAGAGAAAGTTGTAGTTTTAGTAAGACCAAATCTGCAATGTACATAGCACAAAGTCATCAACAGTCCTGTGCTCTGCTTTACAGCCGGAAAGCAAACAGCTGCCGAGGCCTGATTTCAGTTAAAATAATGTCAGTGTTTAGTCTGGCTCAGTGCTTTCGGAAAGATTGGCAGCTGGGTCAAAAAAAGTCATTTCATTGGCTGGATTCCCAGTAAGCCTTAGCATTTAGGTACTAGTAGAAGGGAAAGGCCCCTTTCTCTGGGATAGCCTACCCTATAACCACACCCTCTTTACTTTTCAAAAAAAAAATCCTTTCTCCCTCTTAAAGATAAAATCCATATTATTCTTTCTCAGCCTCTACGTGAGTATTGGGAATGAGCATGTGTTCCTTTCATTTCTTTCTTTTTTTTTTTAATAATCTTGGACTGCACCGAGTTCCTCATCTGAGGAAAGTGCAGAAAACAGTTTTTTTTTTTTTTTGCAGTGCAAGAGTCATAAAAAAAAAAGGGGCCTTTATGGTTTGTAAAGGAATCTGTTTGCCTAGACAGGAAACTTTTGATCTGCGGAACGACCAGACGACATTCTAGGTAAGCCTATTTATCAATTTTTACAAAATTTGAGTTGCAAAATATCTTTTTATTTAACTCCATAACAAACAAAAAAAAAAAATTCACTAAAAAAGTTGTTTGTGACATTGCACGACTGGTTAATTTTACCTGATCTCCGTGTCGTCGCCCACAGGAGATTTGTATTTATTTATTTTATTTTTTTATCAGATTTCAGATCATAGTTGTGCAGAGTAGGAAAACTGATATATGTGAGCTCAGCATGGCTGTGAATAGACCACATGTGTGTAAGAAAAGAATTTTTAGTGAGTTCCTTTTTATTTCTGCTTTACATTTAGCCGGTTTGATCACATTTTTTCCTTAGCTGTGCGGAGGTCTATGAATTTGTAATGAGCCGCCCCCCCCTGCACAATATTTTGGCAGGTGGCCAGAGTCAACTTCCCAATGGTTTGCTCGCCCCTTATAGTCAGAGCAGTTTTTTCTCTTCCCTTGGTTAAACGTGATATCTGGGAACTGTCACTACCAGAAGTGGGACTGTGCTAGATACTTTTTCTACAGAACCGTAGAACACATATTTCATTTTGTTCATTTTCCTTTCCTGATTATACTTTAATATTTGCTGTCATTGTTTTCCCATAGTCTTATTCCTCTAACAAAAGGTATAGTTTGTCTATTGACGGATATTTAGGAGATGTGCAGTCATTCCAGCTGCCTTAATGTGTTTGTGCACTACACTCATTATTGTTTAAATATTGTAGTTTTTGTAACAGTCATGGATAATTGCTGTAATTAACCGCATAGAAGTGAGACTAAAGCTCATAACTCTGATGTCACAATGGCAGCAGATTACACTGGTTGACAACTCGAAAAAAATCTTAAAACGAATACTATATTCTAAATCTGATTTTGTTTATTAAGTTTTATACAGAACAATGAATTCATGTAATTAAATCTGATACTGAACTTTGAAAGCGGGGTTTTTGTTTAACTTGTTTTTATAAAAATATCAATACATTTTTGTGTACATGGTCCATAATTAAGGTTCTGGGTGTTGTTTATTCGAAGAAAACATAGTTTCAGTTATTTAAAAAAAAAAGAATTGTAAAAACTTTGTTTAGTTTAAGATACAGCCATGTTAATCATTTTATTTAAATGACTTGTAATTTTTATTTTCGCTTTTCAATGTCAGCGTAAAAAATTACAGGAATGACTTGCAAATTGTATGTCACCTTTATTTATAAATTGCTTCATTTTTTAATTTTTATTCTCAACAAGCCATTTTGTTTCAGATTTCTTTCTAATCAGAGGACTTTTCAAACTGTGATTAAACAAAACTGCAATTATCATTTTACTCTGCATCTTTATATTTTCACATCTTATTAAACATTTACTGTGTGCTGTTAAATTGCTCATGAATGAAAACAGGTTGATGTCAAATCATGACCAGCTATAATTACATACGTTTGTTTACATACTGTCACTTAAAGTGTGCCTTTATTACGTCATTACGCTTAGAACAAGCTGTTATCAATAGATCTGTGCTAAAACATGTTCGTTTGCATGACTTCTTTGTTTAAAACAGCGTTTATAATGTAGGTATGCCATAAGCAAACTAAAGTTATCACAAAAACAAACCGAGCACATAGAATATATATTCTGTATACATTTTTTTTCATGACTTTATTAATGAATATAATTGTTTGTACAGAGTTCATTAGGATTGTTTTCACACTCATACAGAAGGGTAAACACATTTGTTTGCAGGTGTTAAAGCGTCACCGCCAAATGTATTTTATCATTTATCAAAGCACTCATATAGTTGAGTTGCATGGCCCTCTGGCACTGACCTGCTATATAGTGTGACCTCTTGGCCCCCATGGTTCTGCTGGCGACAAAGTGCATCTTTAAAAGTGATTTTGCAATGTTGTATGAATTGTATCAGGCAGAGAGCTCTTTTAAATCTCCATGAAATAGGACAGGCAATGCTTTAAGGTTTTTTTGGGGTGTAATGTTCAAGTAAAAATGTATTTTCCTCTTTAATTTTTTTTTTAATTATTTTTGGAAGATGTATATCTTTTGGGACCTTTGGAAATTTTCAGAATAAATCCATAATTTTAGTCGTTTTTAATTTTTTTTTTTTTTTTTTTATACTAGAGATTAGAGGACAGAGGTCATTTTAATTCTCTTTAGGTAACACAACAGGTGCAAACCTTAAAGCCACCAAAAAAATGAAATAATTATTTTAATAGTTAAAGCAGTTAATACAGCTCAGTGTAAAACATGTTAAACATGTCCAGGGAATGTTGCATTGGCCACTTCCCAATCTTAAAGTCGTAGTCGTATAGCTGTTGTTTTGAATCTAGCAGTCGAACTGTATATTTTACAACTCTTCATCCTAACAATAGTTCATGTAAGGATATGTCAGATTATGATCTAATAAATGAAATCCATTCAAATAGTTGCAGATGCTTTTTATGTTAAAACAAAGGAACAGGTTGAACAAATACATATTTGGGGTACACTGCCTGTATTTGAAGACCAACAAATACTTTTTTTTAAATTGACAATCAACTGCATTAAAGCTATTTTTTAAAGCTAAGAACCTATTTATTCTTTCCTGGAAATCCTGTGCCTTCAGCATTGTTATAAAATTCAGCAGGATAATATATGTCACTTTTCTTTATATCTGTTTGTGATTATAAATTACATTAGCGAGTAATCACATTGGTATATTATAGTTTTATATTGAATGATTAGGAATATGAGGCAGTATCAATGTATATTTGTGTGTTTATGTACATATTTCTAGATGGAGACTGCATGCTAAGTGACCTCATTGTGTGTAAGAGTGGGTGCATGTAGGGGGTAACTTTTTAGGGGTTACAGAGAAATCTGAGGACGGGAGTACTTGCAAAATTCTAAAATTCTAAGGAGTATTATGTATTTTTTTCAATGTTCTGTTATTTTACATGCCCTGTAATGCGATATTGTTATCTTTACAATAAAAAGAAACAAAGCAGCAATAAATCTAAATACATTATAGCTTTACTAGTGTCTTTGCAGATTAATTTAAAACCACATTTATTCATACCTTTTTATTTTCACATAGTTGAAAAGCACAATATTGGGCATTTTGTTGTAAGTAGCATACATAATGCTTTATGCATTTCTCTAAGTCTTCTCTTACAACACTGTAGAAATGTTTGGGCTACAATGTATTTAAAGGTAATACATGGGCTGGGGTCTTGTACATTATGTGTTTAATGAGTCATGTTTAAATAAAGTGAAATGTTTTTTTCTGTAACCTCTGGTAGGTCATATAGATTGTTCAATATTCTGAAGGATGGGTAACCATTCTTTACTCTTTATCTGGTTTCAAGATATTGTAAATAATTCTGAACCCCTACCCCTATATCAAAATGAAGGATGTGGAAAATCGGTAAATTCGGGTTCCGCTCTCCATAGCACTACAAAAATATTTTAACCAAATATTAACTTTACAAAATGAAAAAAAACAATGAACCAATCCACGAATGGACATTGTACTTAACAGTTACGAAATGTGAAAATGTAAGTAGTCATGAATGGAATTTCTTAATTAAAATTAAGACTTTAATATTTGAGAGATGCTTAGCTCAAAATATAAAGCTTAGTTATGCCAAAGAAGCATTTTACCATTTTAACTTGGTCACTAGAGGGCACTGTTTTATTGACAGTTGTGAATTACGTTTCTCACTATCCTCAGGGTAGCTCACACTTATTTGTATGTGTTTTTAATATATATATATATATATATATATATATATATATATATATATATATAAATAACTTTGGGAGTAAACAATCTACCCCAGAATTTGTATTGGTTATTATTGTATGTATGTATACTTTTATTTAGAAAATGCCACAAATTTATACAGCGCTGTACAATTCAGCAATACAAATATAGTATAGACATGGGAAAAGTGCATTACACAATACAAGTATTATATCACAAGGATACTTCACTTTAAGTGCTGAGTTGTGGATGACAATAGAGGTTGGAGGTCCCTGCCCCAAAGAGCTTACAATCTACATGATTAAAACTTATTACATTTTGCAAACTCTTTGAATCAAACCCTGGTTCCCCTGCGCTCTATTGATCAAAGTGGGACACAGTGGAGCATATTTACTAAGACAAATTTGAACATATCAATTAGTTTCACCCCATTTTGCTGTTAGTTTTTATTTCCCTGTACTTTTACATAGGGATATAAGTTAAAGGAAACCAACACAGCCCCAAAATGAAAAAGTATGTAAAATGCAAGCCAGGTATATTAAAACATGTTTCTATGTGAATTCTCTGCACGTTAGAGAAAAAAGTGGCTTGGCAAAAATATTGGAATCTGATCAAGTCCTTTAAAAAAGAAAAGTGGATTTATAGTCGATACATAGTACGTTAAAATTACCTGAAGATATAGAATAGCCTTTAAAATATTAACATAACTGTAAACAATTATTATTACCACAGTGGTAAACTAAAAAATAAAAATAACTGATATGACTTTACAATTACTAAATATTTAAAAAATGTTAAATGATGTGTTATAAGTAATATATTAAATATTATTAGGTTATATTCTATACATATTCTTATATCTATATTATTAAGCTTTCTGGGGTGTTTCATGAATATATATTATTTAAATCTCCATAGGATACTTTTTATATGATCTATTTGTGGGACGCCTCCTATTTGGACACTTATGTCTTATGCCTTCTGAGTGTATATATTATAAGTTATGTATGACGAATATAGAAATGTATATGCTTTAACATTTTTTGTACAGTTTGGTTATTCACAAACTAGTGTCCAGTGGAATATGGTACTATAAACCCACCCATTGCAGTATATGGCACCAATGTTTTCTTTGATTTTGGTGTGCAATAAAAGTGTTCTTTTCCATAATTTTTACATTTCCATTCCATTTGTGCAGTATTAATTAAAACAATGATTTGTTTATAGACCCATAGTCTGCCCCAGGCTATAGGAAAATATTGTTCTGCTATAAAGTTAGCTTGAATATGAAATTGAGACAGAAATGCTGTTAAAAGGAAGGACTATGCAAGTCAAGCCCTAAATATAAGCACTAGAATAGTTTCACAAGTAAAGCAACACATTTTTTGAATAATAATCTACATCAAATATTGCTTTAATGTACAAATAACCTGCCAAATAACCAGCCATATTTCTAGCTGAGGGTGAAGTGAGTATTTGCCCATGCCACCATTATTGCTGACCTCCTACCCACCCAATACCATATCCACAAATCTCTGACACAACCTCCTACCATCCTCTGCCCAGCACCCACCCACCTGCATATTCCTTCCCTGTGCTTCAAAATTTAAAAAGTTGGGGAGCCAAGGTTAGTGGCGGGTGGCAAGAAAGTTGAGCTTGGAAAAGCCTCTTGCCCTGGGTCAACATTAAAGGTTGAAATAACCCTGCAGACAGCTTCTTTGATACTGTACCTTTAAGTTGGTAATATGATAGGGCATCGTTAAGATCCATTACATTACAGAACCCTGCCTGAATGAATAGAATTGTTTACAATAACTTGTGGTTTTATCAACCACAGTAAGTTAATGTAAGCGAGCCTGAAGCTGGTACATAATTGTTCTGTGGTTGTAGTTAGGTGGCATACTAAAAGTGATCAGTTTATTTCAGTCTATAGAATGGACAGACCAAATAGATAAGTAAAGCAAGTAAAATTGAAGTCTGTCCTTACCGCTTGTTCTATTTTTATGTCAGAAAACCATAAGATGGATTTGCAAAGAGGAGGACTGGGTTCTGTTATCGGAGTAAAGTATAGTTGTATATAATGGTGGCAGAAAAAATTTAAATCAGTTAAAAAAAAAAAAAAAAAGAGCAAAAGCTGATAAAGAGTCCGAAAACTATTCAGTACAAAGTTACATCAGTTCAGAATGGTATGAGCAGTGCTTTTATAGAACTTCCATAGAACCCTGCAGTTCTGCAGTTGTACTGGAGATTAGATTTGTCACTAGTAAAATGCAGCTCTAAAGAACAAAACACATTTTTCAACAGAGAATAGTATATCATACAAGAATATATATTAAACCATATATGTTTCACAGAAATTGGTAAACATATAACAATATTGGTAATTTTTATTTTCAAGGGCTTTTGTGAATAGAATCCCTTCCCTTGCGTGAAGTTTGACCTAATAACTAAGATTAATATGCATTTTAATGTATACATATACAACAAAGATATATACTGGAACCAGAGAAACTTTTGTTAAAGGAGAACTAAAGCTGTAAAAAAAAAAAATATTAAATAAGTACCTTATAGTAAGCTCCAGCGATGCATTCCCAGCTTCTACTGTCCTGTATCTTCTCTGCACTGAGGCAGTCTTCACAGCGTTATGGAGGTCCCAGCTGCCAGTCCGAAGCTCCTCCCACTCACTCACCAGCGGTGAAATAGAGTGATTATGTAATCACACTTATTTCTCCCCCAGTGAGAGCTCTCCTCTCACCGGGGCACAATGAGCGTGATGATGTCATTACTCATTTGCAGAAGGGGCGGAGCTTAGCAGCAGCTTTCGTGACAGCCTAAGCAAGTGAAGACTGCCTCAGTGCAGAGAAGATACAGGACAGAAGAAGCTGGGAGTGCATCGCTGGAGCTTATTATAAGGTATTTTAATTTAATATATCTTCTTTTTTTTTTTTTTTTTTTTTTTAAGCTTTAGTTCTTTAAGGTTGGCTGGGGGGCAATTGGCTTCGATCATATGTGCATACAAAAAAATGGCTTGACAAGGGACCTTCTTCAAGGTTTACAAAAACACAGTGACCCTAGATGTTTCTTCTACTACCAATGTATGGTGCTTGTTGAATAGTGCCATATTAGCTAACCCACATATTGGCTGTGTACATACTTGTGAGAAATAAGTCAAATGGAAGGGCATTAACACTTAATTTTTAATCAGGGTGCTAGGAAACCATCTATTTGGCTAATGCTAGGCTTACTGGATCTATTGATCTAATCCAGGAGCTGAGTTTATCTGTTCTTGCCAATACAAAGGTAACTAATATCATAGCTATTAGTTAGGACTTTATAATTTTAAATCCTTCTTTTCCAAATGAACCTGTTTGTAAATATTTGCCCCTATCTTGTTAGGAGCTGTGGTTTCTACTATTTTTACTAAATGTGCATAGAAAAATCTACTAGCACCCCATAATCTCCCCATGAAAGCTATGAAGTATACGGGTGGGATGCTACTTTAGCTTTTCTAAGCAAAATATTTGCAACAGAAGTCCTGTTAACCATATATATGTATATATTCATCAAAGAATATGGTAAATGTTTTATTTCCAATACCTATAAGTGGTCTGTAAAATATCCCCTTGACTAAGAATAAAACCAAGATAATTTTTTTTTATAGAATCTCTATGAGAATGGTTGTTTACTCAGAATCCATGCTGAAAGCTTAACAGGGTAAGGACTCATGGGAAATAGGAGTATCTGGTATAGTGTGCTGGAAAGCTGAAAAACAAAATGGCTCTCTTCTATAGGTAGGAATATTATTTGTTCCTTAAATAAAAATAAACAATGACAGTTCATATGTAACTACTCTGCTTGATGTAGGAGTTGTTTGAATGGATCACTTCATGGGTGTTTTTATGATTTCGTTTGTAAAAAAAAAAAAAAAACTCTCTGCTGCACTATTTAAGCAAAACATTTCTCAAGAAGGGAATGATATTGAAAAGCTAAATGTAAATGACTTGAGTCACATGCAATTTCAGGCTTCACATGGGAGTCTTTAAGTTTGCCAAAAAGGCATATTATCCCTATGTGGTTTACATATCCAAATACAAGCTGTCATTATACTGAAAAATACTGACAACGATACTTGAGATGAACAGTTTTAGTCTGCAATAATTTAAAAGTAAAAAGCTGCATTAAGGACAGCAGTTAGTAACCCTTTCACCGATGCAGATTGGAACTACAGTAGTGTAGACACTTAGGACCTTATTGAATAAAGGCCAAACGGTCACCTAAAGCTCTGAATTTGCATCTATTCGCCACTTCCCCATGTTCACTTGTTGATTATTGTCTGCAATGTGGCGAATACGCAACCAGCTTTGGTGACTGCGATAGTTGCAATCTTACGGAGCACTTTGTGTCACTTTGCGTTCATGTGCACAAGTGCTTCTATCATTGATTAAGAAGCGGAGTGTGTTGAAAGAGCGAATGTGACTGTGTACTGCTCCGAATTCACCTATTTAACTTTGCCACATCAAAGTGGAGAATTGGGGGGCTGATGGCAGGGCTCCACATTCTACTTTTATCCAACAACGCCACTTAGACTGTAAGCTCTACGGAGCAGAAATATCCAACTTCTTGTGTCATCCACAACCCGGCACTTAAAGTGAAATATCCTTTTGATACTACACTTGTATTGTTTATTGCACTTTTCCCATGTCTGTATTGTATTCATGTTGTTAAATTGTACAGCGCTGCATAAATTTGTGGCGCTTTATAAATAAAATTTTATACATACATACATACACATACATACATACATACATACATACATCTGACTACGCCACACAATGCTTCTGACAGCGATCACCACTGCCCTCTTGTTTGACAAGTCTATTCACCACTTAGCCAATAATGAGAAGTGAATTTGCAACTATTTTGGAGATACGACTCGAATTGTAGCGAGGTGAATTCACCCTTTAGTCAATAAGGCCCTTGATCAGAAATGTATAATATATTCAGATAAGTCTCTGCATTCGTATGGGGTTATTTATCAAAGTCCGAATTGTCGCGTAAATGTGTGAATTTGCCTCTTCCCCATATTCGGGTATTCAGCAAACTGCAATGTGGCAAATTCACCAGCTAACTAGGGTCACTGACAATAGACGACTACTGATGTAGTCGCGACTTCACTATGGGAATACTGATGCAGTCGTCACTTTACTATGGGAATTCTCTGTTCATTGAGTAAGGAGTAGAAAATCCAAGTGTAGTAACCCAAAGTGATGAGAATTCACTTCGATATTCGAATTCTCGCTTTGATAAATAACCCCTAAATGTTTTCCTACTCCATAAGGTAATTGTGTAGTGCTTGCTGTCCTTGCTGTTTGTTAAAACCTCTTAAAAGAGAACTATAGGCAAAAATAACAATTTTCTCAAAATAAAGATGCAAGTAAAACACAACATCTAGGAAATTCTGGAGGTTATGGAAGAAATTTTGTGCCCATTTTAAAGTACGAGGCAACAGACTGAGGAGACATATATATAATATTCTTATAACTTAAGAAAGGGGATATGTTTCATAATTTAAGTGTTTCTTTAACTGTAAACTAGCCCAAACAGTTGCCCAAAAGTTACACTTAGCTACAGTGCAAAGACCAGCTCAATCAACCCATGTTCTCTTTGGCACAGTTGCATGCTTAATTGTTTTTACACTGCAGACCACCCAGATGCCCAATAGCTGTATGGGGACATTAACCCTGCAAAATGTCTACATCTCCATTGGTATTTGGTTTGCCTACAGTTTGCCTATTTGGTTTGCATTGCTACAGTCTTCTAGCAAAGATCATTGACCGATATTGAAGCCACAGGCAGCCCTAATAGATTTAGAAGCCGTAAGATTGTTAAAGTTTATTTAATAGGTGAAACTGGGAAGTGTTATAAATGGTGTATTCTCATGACCGAATTGGATTGATTACACTGATACTATGATGATTTCTGGGAGGAGGATGCTTGCAACAAAATTAGTTGTTGGAACTTTATAGAAATAGAGTATCACTGAAATTTCACAGCTCAGCTTAGACTTTTTGAAGCTGTTTTTCTGGGATTTTATGTTTACTCCATGTAATGTAATTGCCTAAAGTTGCGCTACTCATTTGCACCAAAATTATAGTAAACTTCCATAAAATCACATTTATCATGCTACATAAGCTATGGTATGGTTGATTGTTGGTTATAACATATCTGATAAAATCCTATAGATGTCATGAGAGAGGAAGGGAAAGGTCGTATATATCTGAAATCATATATTTGTTCTATTGTTTTCTCAGTAAATGGAAATCCAACAAAATATCAACAAACTGCCCGCTGATAGAAATATATGTTGATTTTAGACCTCTTTAGCCCTTATCTGTGACACTCACACATTTTGTGTATATATTGCATTTCTAAGTATTCTTTACATGCACAGCAGGTTCATAAAAATGTTATCTGATTTACAATAAAGTGGGAACAAAAAACCATAAAGTAGATTGGAGTAGGAAAATGGGTTTTAACATGTTACATTTACTAAATAAATTGACTTGATACTTGAATTAAATATGTTTTTGTGAAGTATGATTTTTACTTGAAGTTTTTTAATGGTATGATTAGTTTTTTTATGGAATACATTTTAATGATCAAATAAAAACGGCTCTGCCTAGATGTAAAATTAAATTGCACCTGTCATCTTAGTGATGTTTCGATGCAGATCTACAACTTCTGCATTACTATTAGCGCTAAATGTAAAACTCAGCTGGTATCTTACCCTTTATGTCTGAGCTGTCCAATGGCAATGAAGATGTTGAAGTTATGCAGCAACTGATGTTAATGCTCCTCCAATTGTATTATTCCAGGATTATGTTTTAAAGTTTCTAATTGGAGGAGCCTCAATGACCTAGTGTTCAGTAAGCAATGGGTCTTTATACAGGCTGACTGTTAGGCCAGTGTCACATTGGCTGTTTTGTAGCTAAGATGAAAATATAGTGTCTAGCGGGATAATCCACATAGGCAATTTTGTTTTGCACCATAGGCAATAATGAGCATAATTAAAGACAGCCAGTGTAGCTCTGTCCTTAAGTTTAGAGCTGATTGATATACAGCGTTTAGCTCAGACACTCTAATGTGGTAATAGGGCACCTTTCAGATAAGGAGACAGGTGCTCTGTAATTCATATTCTAAGGTGATAGTGTTTGGCTCAAATGGTAGCTGTCCTATGGAGTGCACAGGTTTTTTCAACGTCTCATAAATAACCCATTTTACAAGGGAAACTCACACTAAAGACAATAAATGGCGCGCCAATAATTTTTCTTTTCTTACAGCACTGTTGCCCATCAGTACATAATATTTATTGTGCTATTTGTTGTTTTTCAGAACAAGACCCAAGGGTACATTACACAGATGAAACTACATGAAGTAAGCGAAAGAAAAAAAACAAAAAAACATTTTTCTCTTATTTGTGAAATCATACAAATATATATTTACTAAATTCATCAGAAAATATTGTAAGGACTGATTTATAATAATACATATGGCAGAGAATCAGTATGGGAGACTCAATATCTTGGCGATTTGTTTGTGTGGTCAGCTTACTAACTAGCATAATTTACAAATCTATTTACTAGCATAGTTTACCAGTATATTTACTAGCATAGTTTACCAGTATATTTACTAGCATAGTTTACCAGTATATTTACTAGCATAGTTTACCAGTATATT
>JAKJJM010057676.1:0-10033 GCA_021901965.1 Pipa carvalhoi | reverse complement strand
CCCCCCCCCCCCCACAGACACCTTCAACGGGGCGGCCCTCGGCAGGCATGCAAGGGGCCAATGTGGCCCTTTGCAAAAAATAATTGCCCACCCCTGCTCTAGTGGCTGAACTAAGAAGAAAATGTTTTCAAATATAACTGGTTAAAGAACCAGAACTAATAATTGAACCCTGCCTACAGAGTCTTAATCAGTCAGAATGGTGGGTGAGTTCTATGGATGACTAATTGGAGAACAGGAATGCAGTCATAGTGACACCACAGCCCCAAAAACTGGTCTAACTGTTGCGATTATTCAACAACTGGATTTACAGACATCAGACTATTTAGTCTGACAAAATCTGACAATTGGGGCATTTGGCAGTAATTTCAAATGCCTTTATTATATATTATACCAGGCATTTTTCTATGAGGTTTCTATTATGACTTTATGAAAGACTTAAGTTTCATATTTCACCAACTGCTCTGATGTACAGAATATACAGTAAAGATATGCTGTACAGTCAAATCATGTATGAGCAAAGTATTAGAAATGTAATAAATCATTTTGCATTGTAAGTAAGTTTAGAGTTACTCACTCAATTTTATGTATTTATATACAGGAATTTTAAACAATGGTGATATGAGGGGCTTGTTTGACTTTACATTTCATGCAACAGCACTTGATTAGTTACACAGTCTGCTATCACGTTGCTTTATTGGTTATCCTATGGTCTACTTTGACAGTTGGTAGGTAAAGGATGTGGTACAATAGGGCCCCCCAATAAAATGAGGAAGAAACAAAGTTCAAGGTCAGATAAGAAAAGGTTTCTGTATAAAAATATATCAAAAGTTAAAACAACATGAAGCCATTGGTGTAATTTGCTGTATTGCATAAAAATAAACAAGTCTCATTTTACAAAGTGCCTGCATGTGCAGCAGGACCTAACATGTTAAAGCTTTATGAGAACCCTTTTATAATTGTTGCCCTATACACTTATGCATGATCAGATTAATACCTTTGTACCACACATTCTACCTTACCAACTAATTTTGTATTAACATCTATCAACATACCTGCAAGCAGCTTCTTGTACTCGTTTGTTGCTGTCTAAAATACGTTTTAGCAGCTCAGTCATTAATGGCTTTAAATACATGTCTGGGGGCTGGCTAACTACCCAGTGTGCATAGCGACTAAGTGTCCAGCAAGTTATAGAGCGCACAAGGGCTTTTTTATCAGACAGGCACTGTATAAGGTGAGGGATTAGCTCTGGGAGATATGGAATCATGCCCTGCATACAACCTAAAAAGAGAACAAACACATGATCTTAGGTTAAATATTAGTATCTGGACTGTTATTATCCTAATTAAAATGTCCGCAACTTATTTGCAGTTTATCATAGCAAACATAATTTTGCTTCCTGCTACAGAAAATTTGTACTTAGAACGAACCTTCGGCAATTGCTCCTAAAACCAAGATTCCAGATTCCTTGATTACCCATTCCTGATGGAAAAGAAGCTCTTTTAAGAGAGGTAATATATGTGGCAAAAGTTCATCACGAAACACATTGGCAAGCACATCGAGTGCAGCAGCAGAGCATTTCCCTAAAATGTAAAGAAAGTAGAACTTAAGACTAAAGAAAGGACCACAAGAATTCTGCAAGGTTAAAACTAACCTTTTAAAATGACAATGTGTAGTCTCCTCTGCAGGCATTTAATCTACAGATGCATTTTATGGTAAAGCACCTTCAGTAAAAATTACATTAGTTTCAAATAAATCGGACACTTTCTTCACTGTTTGCCTCATGTGACATTTTCTTAGCAGTAAACACTACCCAGTTTTACCAATACTAACTTGTTATAATAAAATTGATTATTTTTTCACTCTGAGTGCGTGTACTATGGGCTTATTCTGCTTCTTAGATCTCTGTCTGCTGGCTTTCAGCCCGACACAGCACCTTATGTCTGCAGCCTATTATATATAGGGTGTGCTCTACTTTTCTTAGATTTTTTTACCAATACTAAAGCATTACCAAGGAAAAGGTTGCAGCATCATTAGTCTGTTTCTTTCAAACAATACTAAACCAGGACCATGCTAACATTGTTACTCTGACACTTCCCCACACAACAGCTGTCCAGGGTAATCAATGTTAAAGGGTACTACAAGCAAAACTTTTTTTTAATGATTTTTCATTTCTTCAATTTACTCAATTTTATTCTGTATTTTATACAAATATGCTCTTATTTGGTTTTGTTTTCTTTTTACTAATCTTATGATATAATCAGGGCTGGGGAGTCGGAGCCCATTTTGGTGGAGTCGGAGTTGGAGTCGGGAGCTAGGGGAAATTGAGGAGTCTGAGTCGGGGGCTTTGGCTTACCGACTCCACAGCCCTGACAGGGCTGTGGATTCGGAGTCGGAGTCAGTGCCCATTTTGGTGGAGTTGAAGTTGGGAGTCTGAGTCGGGACTTAGGGGAAATTGAGGAGTCTGAGTCGGGGCTTTGGCTTACCAACTCCACAGCCCTGGATATAATTTTCTATATATTCTGAATATTGTTTTGAAACCTTTAACAGAGTAAAGTTTAGAGAATGATAGATGTTGACATTCATCTATTTTTTGTACTTGTAGCATGTTAATTAAAATGGTCCTTTTTTGGGGAGATAACTAATATCTGGAGCACAGATTTTAAGCATGCAATCAACCTCTTGATCACTTTCCAAACCTACAATATTCAATATTAGTTTTTAGATGGAAATGAAACCTTGGTATTCTGATAACAGACTTTAAAAAAGATCAAAAAGGGATCTGTTACTCTGTTTACAATGAAAAAAAAATATTTAATGCAGTACTCCTAGGATATTGCTTAGCGGGTGTCATGTGACATTATCTCTCTCTCAGTAAGTACATACATAATCAGCATTTATTAATACTAGGCTTTTTTTTAGTTACCGTTTCTCTAATAAAACCTAGTAACTATATCTTGGAATAGTGTTTGATTGCCTTCTGTCCTTTACTAAATCATAGTTTCCCATTTATCTCACATAAGATTTTCCCAAATCTTGCTCAAACCAATGTAAATGATGCCCCAACTGCATAAATTTCAGCTAGATGACCACCATTGTTGCTGGATACTACAAATGACTGAATCCTTCTACCAAAACCATTTCTGGCAACTACTTTGTCATGAAATCTTTGCCTGGCTTGTCTACAATAAGTCTTGGAGGAATGATGCTCAACATATAACAATATACTTATTAATAAAAAAACAATACTTAAATAATACAGCGACCAGCAGTATACACTCAATACATATCAGCAAACAAATGATTATCCACAACAAAGGCTGGGGTCATAATAGGGTTCCCCAACACCAAAAACAGCTAATTGGAGACAAACAGCAGTTTAAAACTAAAAATAACATTTTACTACTGGAGGGGCAGTGAGACATTATAGAAACTTCCAAATTTAAAAAAAAAAAATTATTGCATATAGGTCAGCAGGGAAAGTTGTTTTAGTAGTTAACTTGCTGCCTACAATAGAGTAAATTTTAAATTATAGGAGGTCTGTTGGAAAAGAGAATTGACCAAATATAATACCAGCTGGAAGAGCTGGTAGTAATGCCAAAAGAAAGGAAGAGAAAGTGAATCAAATTCTGTTAACTCACTAATATTCCAGTCAGATATGGTATCATCATCATCGAGCTCATCATCATCTTCATCATCTTCCTCAATCCCATCTTCTTCATGAGGTTGGGCCACTGTCCGTGATCTGTGGAATCTAGGCCTAATATCCTGTTCACTATCAGGAACAGCTTCGTCCTCTTCCACATCTCCCTGTAATTGAAAGGGCAACAAGCTCAAGGGTATTACATCATAACAATCTGCAAATAATATTTACTAGATGAACTCAATACAATTTACTCACTTTCAGCAAGATTATATCGATCTCAGAATATTTCATACCATTCACTAAAACAGGTATCAACCTAAAAATTAAAGTTTAGTTGAAAATGTTATAAACCATAAGTTGTATACAAAAAAAGTGTTTATACATACTGTGACAATGGAATGAATAGTAGAAAAACTTTGAACACAAGTACAACTTTACAGTATTTACTTATCACTGAGATGCCAAGTTTTTTTTATTCCTGATGGCTTAGAATAGAAAATCAACATTATTCTCAATGTTATAAGTTGTGTTACAGGAATCAGAATTACCGCTGTAAAAGTTCAGTCATTGTAATCAAGACACGGGGGAGGACATAAGTAGAAATGAATAGGAATGTGTTATAAATTCCAAAGGTCTTGACATTTTTACATTTATAATTAATCAAACCTGTAACTTACTTTGTAAGATGCCTGCAGAGAACATCTTTGCAGATTGGTTGCTCAGCTAAAGTAAGCCAAAATTCACAAGCCTCCAAAGCAACATTTTCATCTTGGTCCTGGGTCCTTAGAAGCATATACTACAAAACACAATAGACTTTTTCATTGCAGTTTACAGATTACGTACAAAATTACACATGCGTCCAAATTCTAAACAATTAAGTCACATGAACGTTCCATTACACTAGGATTTGCAAGAGTTAAATGCAGCATCTTATCAAGTGCACACACGGTTAATGTACAATCTTGCAATGGAAGTTTGAAAGCACTGCATTTGCCCCAAGTAAAACCAAATGTACATTTCCCTTTCAACCTTCCAAACAAGTAATTGTACAGTAATCCCACCACAAGTCAGAGAAGATTGTATTCCAATTAGTTTAATATAGTACTATTAAAAACTATGGCAAACAACAGCTCAGATACTATACAAGTACACCTATATTTTTGTTGATAAAACATCTGACAATTTTCTTAAATATCAAGATTATTGAAACAAGATGACAGGTTTACCTCAACTATATTGTGCATATGAGGAAGTAATCGATCCATTCTAACTTCAAGCAGCATAACCAGCGCCCTGCACACATTTTTGCGCACCTCTGGTTCTTCATCAGTTGCCAAAGCAAACAGATTCTGTAATTAAAAGAAATGTAACCCTATTTTAAAATCAAATTTTTTTTTTTTTTTTTTAATGTAAGGAAGAAACAATGATTCCTTATTTCTATCCATGACATGTCATGCAAAAAGCAATGATAAAAATTTAAGGTCACATTTAAATAATTGCAAATCAAACATATGAAAATCAGATAAAGCATTTAATATCAAACATTTTGTCCCAATGGTTTGCATACTACCATGTTTCTCTGAAAATAAGACAGGGTCTTATATTCATTTTTGCTCCTAAAGATACACTAGATCTTATTTTTGGGGGATGTCTTATTTTCGGAGAAACTCTGTACCAGTACAGTATTTCTCATACTTTACTGCAGCTGGGTCTTATTTTAAGGGGAGGCCTTATATTTCTAAGCTTGGAAAAAAATGCACTAGAACTTTTCGGGGGATGTCTTATTTTCCGGGAAACAGGGTATCTGAGCTGAACACACAAAAAACACAAATATAAATTAAATGTATTCCAGACATCTGAAAATCTTATTCTTATTTAACTGGCATTCCTCTTTTCTATTCACTTTATGAAAAGCAGCATTTCAATACAAATTGATCGTAAATTAATATCGGTTTAAAAAAAAAAAAAGAGTTGCCTAGTTTAGGCTTCACAAGTGACAATTTCCTTTGTCAAAAGGCTTATGAGGCCACTGTGCAAAATAATTTTCAGCACGCGTTGTTTATATTAGCCTAATTTTTCTTTAACAAATGTGGATTGAGGCAGGGAGGAGCTATTAGTACTGACACTGACTACAGTTAACTGAAAGTAATGAATGAACAATAAAGTACACTGAAAGGGAAGTTTGAGAAAATGCACGGTAAAAAGCCCAGATCAGAAAAAAGTGGAGCTGAGTCAGCAGTTGATAGGAAATTTAATGAAAAGGGAAAAGAAAAAAAGCTTCAGCCTAAAAGTCGCACACACTTTTAGAGAAGTTAGAGTAATACTGAATATGCAAATTACCTTCCAAATAATCAAGACACATTTCATTTGTAAAACTTGCATACCTCTATAAAGGAATCAATGTGTAACATAAGAGCTTGTGTTCTTCCAATGATAAACTGATTCACACAAGCAACAGCATGCGACCTAGCAAAGAACAATGAAAGGTTACTTGTATTAATTTTACAAAGGTAACAACTTTTAACAAATTGAAATTTTAGCCCTGGAAAATATAAATCATTATTTTGTGGCTTGATTACTTTGTTTCATTATCATGTAAAGGGCCACATGCAGCATATCCCCCACTTTTGGGAGGATTTAGTCATTGCCTGGCAAGATGCTCTCCTTGCAAGGTAATGGGGTGACAAAACTTAATTGAAATTAGGTACAAATAAACTTTCCCACTGTTTCCAGTCAAGATATAAAGCACATTAAATAAAAAAAGCAAAAAAACACAAACACACTATTGAGTACAGTGTAAATCATACTACAAGGTCAAAAGTGAAATTGTATCTTCACTAGATTTTTTTAAACACCTGTAAATACATGCAAATCCTGGTTAAAAGGATATAGCAATTTTATAGGTATTTTCTAAGTAATTTTAAAAGGTAGAAAATGAAAATTAAGATGTAGGCAGAGAAATGGTTTCCCTATATCCTAACTTTGAGTTCAGCATAGGCTAGCTGGCATGATAAATGGTCCCAAGCCCCCTGCTTTCTGAGCTGCCAGAGTTCAGTTCCAGCCTTAAGGTAAGCTGATTAGTGTTTTACATTTAGCATACCAGTCCAACCTGTGACATCTGCTCCTGTTTAACCCTGAGACTGACACCTATAAAATAAGCAAAACCAGATCATCCCTTCAACCAGGCATACTTTTAAGTGCTGTGTTTCAGGGATGTATCTAAATGTTTACTGTACTGCACACTAAAAGTGTCCATAATTAAAGGGACACTAAGTGAGCATTATAAGGTTATTTATAGATTAGTCTTAATTAAAACAGCCCAGTTCCTCAACCTCCAGAACCCTACAAAAACTTTCAGGTGCTGCTTGAAACTTTAGAGCCCAAGATATGCTACCATCTCAAATGGAATCTGCTCCATCCAACTGCAATCTAAAATTGTTAAGATGATGAGCTGCGGGGCAGATTTCAAGTTATGGCTCATCACTGCGATAAATGTAGTAGACACAGGAATAAGTTCCTTTATTTCTAAACTTCCCTTATTTTAGGCAAACTGCAATGGCAAGCTGGGTATGCTTTGGGAGTCCACAAAAGAATTTAGGTTTTGATAGCACAAATCCTAACTTAAATGTATCCTTCCTGCATTTGAATAATAATATAAAAAAAAATAAATAAATAAAAAACACTCCCTCGGTACTTCTTTAATTTAAAGCTACAAACGCTATGGACTATGGTACAAATAAATTTGATTGGTGCAAAAGTTTTACAAACTGTAGACATAACTGAAGCTTCTTCTTGCAACAGCTTTGCAATAGTGACACTATAGACAAATCAGCCCAAATTGCATGACTGCATTAGCAAGTTTCTACATCAGGTAATTTGACTGGAGCTTTCACTACTTTATACAAATAAGAAAGACCGTCTAACAAGCTATTTGTACTTGATACTTCGGTGCATTTTCCATTGCAACTATTAAGGAGAATGGGAAAGTTTTTTTTTAAAAAAAAAAAGTAAAAAAAGCATGGCGAAAAGGTTATTAAATCACTTGGAACAATCAAAATCCAATTAGACCAGAGATGTTCAAACAAGAAATCTCATCAGCCAATTCAAACATCTGCAGCTGCCTTTTGATCAAGGACTCTTTTCTAACAGCAAAGGCTCATTTACACTTATAAATCTGTAGCCAATACTAAAAAATAAACAGCAAAACTCTCATACAATTCCAGCTAAAATGAAGAGTTTACACTTGTTGCAAATATGGTGTGATTTTATTATTTCTCAGTAGCTGCAAATATAGAATTACCTCATGTCTATTTAAAAACAATGGGAGATAAACTGGGATACCACAGAATTGCAGTAACAATTTCAGTGCTATTTCAAAAGTTGCAAATGATAGATGCATTACATGAAAGCAGCAGTCATATTTTACTTTCAGCAACTGTTGCAATTTCTGTCAGATTACCAAAGGGCAGGTATTGAAATGACATGACAGTCTCTAATGTGCTGAGCAATCAGTCAGCACTATATTAATACCATAAAGAAAATAAACCCAAACAAGGGAAGATGAAGTATACCTTATTTTTGGACTACTGTGCTTGAAAAACTGTAGAAACTTGGGAATCATGACATTTAAAGGCCTTTCCAATACATCGCTGTCTAAAATTTCAGCAGAATCTTCACAGATTTTTTGAAGGGCTCCAAATGCTCCCTAAAAATAACCAAAACAATAAAACAAAGTTTTAAAGATAACAGTAAAAAAAAAAAAAAAATGAAAAGGTGTGGGGTGCCCTTTAGTTTAGGATGCTCTCTATAAGTTCCTTTAATACCTTTTGGATATTGAGAATTACCAGCAGGATGTTGTAAGTGCAAATTTATAGGTTAAATGGTTCTCAGATATTGGACATTGACATCTAAAGACAGAGGAAGACAGCAGTGACTGGTTGGTTTTATTTGTGAAATACTTTAAAAGAATGGGGAAAATCTAACTCCAAAGTTGCCTCAGCAGGTGCACATAACCTCAGAAAGCACAAACCCAGGAAAAAAAAAAAAAAACACTTTAAATTTGACAGCATTGCAGAATGATAAAATCATATTTAGGCAATAGGATATGAATTTCTGGATGACTGTATCCTCAGTCATGAGATTTTATAATATTCAAGGTCTGCAAGGCTATATTATGAAGCATAAAATCAGTATAAAACAATATAGTGCTATCTTAGACTAGCACCAGCAGTTCTATAAAAGCCGCCACATTGGCTCCTCAATACACTAACGAACCCTGACACATCAAAAATTGTTTGACTGGTTGGGGAATGTCACATGGCCCATTAAACTGTGAATATTAACGAGCCTTATACTCAGTGCTAGTTATCACACATGTTCTGTAAGAAGTCAATGTCCAGGAAAAACAGCTTTCTGGAGCTTAAAATGCTACAAAGGCTGCAATTGTGGAATAATTCATTCAGAAGAAGCATAAATAATCAAGTAGGTACTTTGGAAGGGAAATATTGCAGGTTTATTGTGTTGCTGGCAACATGAACAAATGTGATTTATTAGAAGACTTTAGTTCTTCTACTAAGCAGACCTGTACTCATATGTACTGATGTGGGCAAAGTCCAGAACACAGGCATGGGCTCACCCTAGACAGAATGGAAGCTGATCCTAATTAGAATGGAAGCTAATTTTATTCTTAAACAAAGAACTAAGGCAAAAAAACTTTAGGCCCTGCTGTACTGCTCTATGCTTTAGTTACCCTTTAATAATGCATACCCAGTTAATTACTACCCACCTTAAGAGCCAATATAAACAAAATCACATGCTTCTCTGCCCTTCCATAATTCTTAACTATTTCTAGAAAGCATAATATTTTTGTTTTAAAAATACACTGTCAGGCACTTACGTAAAGTTGTGTTAAAAATTATGGCTATAAGTCAGCATAGAAAAACATGCATAATAAAAAAAAAATCAAATTAAATTTCAATAGCATATTTACAAACGGACATAGGTTATTATAATAAAGTATTGCACATTTAAGCTTTAACAAACGAAATTTGTAAAGCTGATGTACACTAAAGCTTTCTATTATTTGAATAGATTATAGATTGTTATATCAGAAATATAAGGTTAGTTTTGGGCAAGCAGACAAAAAGTCAACACCACTACTTGTTCTTGCTGACCTCTAATTATGATGTCAAATGTTTACACCTATGATATAATAAACAGTTCAGTTTCAGGCTCTTACCTCACATGTGTTATAATCTTCAGAATCTAACAAACTGCACAATTTTGGCAACAGTTCAGGCCAATTCTGTAACTCTCCTTTGGAAGCAATTGTTGTTATTAAGATTCCTAAAAGTAATTAAACAAAAGAGTAGACTGTAAAAAAAAAAAAAA
>JAKJJM010057638.1:0-12361 GCA_021901965.1 Pipa carvalhoi | reverse complement strand
ATATATATATATATATATACAAACAAAGCACTCCCACGTTATTTTGTTCTAGTTGCCTTTGCTTTACTGTATCCCCGGGTAACCATAAATATACTCTGCTTTATTACAGGATAACACTATAGATTTCTTAGAATATGTGGCTGCTTTGAATCTTGTTTTAAGAGGAAAGCTAGAGCATAAACTGAAATGGACATTTAAGGTGTATGATAGAGATGGAAACGGCTGCATTGACAAAACGGAACTCCTAGAGATTGTTGAGGTAAGAACCATGTAGGTTCAGGATGGGCTACATCTAAATTACATTAGAGACCAAGAGACACTGCAGGAGCAATAATCTGTTACATTACCTTTAAGAGTGTTGCAATAATCAGTCACCTGAAAAAGTGTGTATTCATGTACAAAGTAATACATAGTACCATACATAGAAATGGTAATGGTAGCTATCACTAATACCAGTATAGCTAGGCACTATGTAGTTGCCCAATCATAGTCAAGATCAACTTTTAACTTGCCAACTTCCTCCATTGACATGGATTTGAAAATTTGTGATTTAAAATATAAACTAGCTTCAACACAAAAATTTTTTTTTGCGAATTTCAGGTCATTTATACAAGAGACATAATTATAATTAATGTTATCTTTGTGAACTTACTGTCTGTTTCCATATATAGCATAAAACTATGGATATGGAAAATGGATATTTTCAGGTAAAAGACATTAAACAATCCTTGTATTATTTCATTAACAGTCAATCTACAACTTGAAAAAAGTCTGCCGGCAGGGACAGGAGGAACGATATCCGTTACTGTCTCCAGAAGAAGTGGTTGAAAGGATATTCCAGTTAGTCGATGAAAATGGAGATGGTAAAAAAATGTCATAGTTGCAAGAATGTAAATGATGTGTAACTAGGTTAAAAAATTACAATTTCTATTTATTCATAGCATTCTTGATTTTCAAAATGTTCAACATATTTTAGAACACAGTGATTGCTTATTCATACCACATACCAGACAAAATAGTAATACAAAATATTGCTCTTGAATTTGTTTAATTTTAAAGTATATGTACCTCCATGCTATAAGCAAGATAAATCAGGTATAATGTTTCCATTTCATCAACAAAACACATGATGGCTTCCTTACTTACCCCAATCTTTCCCTCTGCCAACCCCTTAAGGAAAATAGAACAATACATAAAAAATAGTGGACCCCTTTCTCTAATTTTAAGGGCTATTAATAGACAAGGAGTTCTATGACTATATTGCTCTTGCATGTGCCATTGTATCACCCAGAATACGTTAGTTTAAGACTTTAGTGTTACTGTAGCTTGTTTAAAAAGACTTCAATTCCCATGGTGCCATGTCACTCACAAGAGGGTATTAGTGCAGAAAAAACAGTTAGTGACAATTTGTTCTTTTGTTTTGCTTAAATGTTCATGCTACAGTGATACTATATTTCAGACTTTGTGTAGTGACAAGAGAGAATCAGATGTAGACAGAAGCCTTAGTCAACTCCTTCTTTTATCATTGTATCACAGAAAATTGTTTGCAGCCCTTGTTTCAGAACATGCATGACTACAAATCCCATGATCCCCTGTGATGTATTTACTCATGGGAAGGGTACAGTGGCAGTTTCAGGGATTCAGAGGCAGTTAAGAGAAGTGACTTGTAGAAGATGAAGCATCAACATGTTTAAAATTATTCTTTTAAACAGAAAGGAGGAGTGATGGTTGCTTTCAGTTAGATTCACGAATGAAGATACATTACAGTGGGATAAAACATTAATATCTCCCTGATGCCTTTTAAACCATTGGGGGCAATCCCAGGGAACAATCCCGCCTGTCAGTCTTTATGTCAATATTAAATTCCACTGACATCAAAGCTCACATTCTCTAACAAGGAACTATGGGAGATTGTAGATTTGTTCTTCCTTATTTTCTTAAGACTATCATAAGAAGCTCATTGTTTCTAAGGACAACAGCAACTTCTCCCATGCTTAGTGTTCACAGTTGTTTCTCTCCCACCATGCCCAGGAGTAACAAGTAAAACTGCAGTTGAAGTCCATTACTTGAAGGCCTCTCTATCCTCAGAATCCTGGAAGTCCATTTGGAAATATCCCTCAAGTTCAGGGCTTCATCAAACTCTCATCATGCTGCTGTCTTTCAGGGACCATGTCTCAGTGACCTGTACTAATCTAGCATATTGGAAAGTCTCTTTACTTATTTTTTTCTCACCACAGTTTTGAATCACTTCTTTACTATGCAAGGTTGAAAAGATTTAAACTAATTTCATGTTTGTAATTTAATGAGTTACTTTGTACATTTGTAAAATTCCTGCAGTTCCTCACAAACCATAAAATCTAGTTCATAGATGAATAATCAGATCAGTGGTTGCTTGCACACTATTCTTTTTTTAAATAACCAAATCGTGCTGTGCAATATACTATGTGCAAGAATTCCATAATCTCCTGAAATGAATGCCCTTACAACACCTGCTACTTTCCAACAAAGACATAATACTCGGGGTAGGGGTCACTACACCATGGCCAAGAACTACTACTCTAATTTACCTCAATCCACCCAAGCCTGCTCTAATGACCATTGTATGGCTTTAGCTTACTTACCAAGAAAGCATACTTAACCAGTGTAAGTGAGAACATAAGAAGGGCCTAGTGGCTCTTAATAAAAGAACAGGTTATGTTGCTTTATTTTTGTTTAAAGAAAATCATACTTACCATGTAGTGTCTGCAGGTGCATTGCATTCCACATGCTTCTCCATAGTCTCACAGCTGATTTCCTGTACACACTAATACCTATAATATGCACTTTATTTCCTGCATTCAGTGGGCAAAACAAGCCCAATAACCTATGTTGAATAGTACTGATGAAGGAAAAAGTAAAGTTCAAGCAGGTAATCAACAGTGGAATCACAATCCAGGATACAATCATAGCTATATTAAAAGAAGCCGGGCCAGACTGGAAAATAATGAAAAAGGAATAAATATAAAAAAAAAGAAAAATCCAACTAATACATGGTGCTGACTGAAATGTGGCCAAGCTCTCTTCAAGCACTTGAGAACGCTACACAGTTTTGCAGTGGACTGGAAGGAACTGTTGTTAAAACTCTTGTTAATTTATAGACTTTGATAGTGTCTGCAACATTTGATTGCACTTTATATTTATTTATTTTTTTTCATTATTTTCCTCTGTTGGGCTGTGGTACATTTGCTATTGTCTTTTTGATTATGAATTTGTTTTCCCTGCCCTGTGCTATTGTGGTTACTAGATTAAGATAGGAATAGTATTTTTGGGGGACACCCTCAAATTTCCCCTCAATTTTCTTTTGCGTGTGTATTTAATCTATTTTTTTAATATATTTATGTGTTTTTAACATTAATTATGTGTGTAGGTAATAAGGGTGCCCCGTTGCAAAAAACTACCGTTTTTAATTATTAACTTTGCCTTGGTTTGAAGTTGTTAAATAGTATTAGGAGTGCTACAGTTGTCCCCACTTGCTTATTATCTTTGTTTTTGTTGCATAGTAAATATGCCATGATGGTGCAGTTTGAAACATGCGTCGAAAGATGCATAGTCATGCAGACTGATGTGAATGTGTGAATTCCACCAGTTAAGTGCAGTAACATCATCCTCACAATCCCACTAACTGTATCAACTGAAAGTTACATCCCTTTCTATGCCATCCTGTCCTTAGTTCATATTGTTACTTGATCACAGTCTCTATTGTTACTTTTGGGTGTAGAGTTGCATTACGCCACAGAGCAGCCCTGTCATCAATTGCCCACTTCAAATCAAACTGGTGAGTTCGACACAGCACGTCTTGTCAAATTTGCTACTTTTATATTCTTCAATTTTTGATGAATAGTCAGAAGTCATATGCATGCACATGCAAAGCAATGTGAAGAGCTATGGAAGTCCACGACCATCGTTAGCTCCCAAAATGAATCACAAACTTGTCACCTTCCAGAGTTTTCTGAAGATGGAGCTTTACGTGACTGTTTGGACTTTCTTAAATAAGCAAACAAAGGCTTATTCCTGAAAGTGAATATTGATTAGCTTCCTCCAGAAGGTCAGGATATGAGGCAGAATTGGAAAAAGGGTGTAGGTCTGCTTAATATATAGAAAATAGCAATCTAACCAATCCACAAGTGTGACTACTTGTGTTTAATATGTACCAGTATCATCACACGTTTCGGGCAAAAGCCCTTTCTCAAATGATCATTTACTGGTTCATATTAAACACACGTAGTCACACTACTGGATTAGTCAGACTGCTATTTTCTATATATTGCGTGAATTCGTGCAAAGGCGGATGCATTGTGTAGCAGTGGCCTGAACAATTTCTTTTGCATCCAGTGGAACGGGATTCTACTTGACTAGCTGTAAGCCTGCCTAGGTCAGATGCTGCATTCACAGCTGATTTATCTATACATCTAAACTAAATACTTAAACAATACATAGGAAAGTAGCCTAAACACAAGAAACATATATTTGCTTCATAATAACCTAAAATCACCTTCTACCTTCTAAACAGGTTTTTCTTAGCGTGTCAATCTCTTAAGCTCTTCTTAAATTAACTTTATAGCTATGAGTGCAAGACTGAAAGAAAATTGTAAGCTTTAAATCATTGTTTCCGTAGATATATACGTGTCAGATTTGCAGTCATTATCCTAGATAAAGGCCTTTATTCATTTAAAAGAAATGGTCCTAAACAAATGCAGCTATTTTATTTAAAAGTCAAAGTCTTTATAGCTTTCAGAAAATAAGTAAGCAAACAAAGCTGAATAGCTGTTAAAGAACTCAGAGGAAAATCTGTTAATGCATAAATCACAAAAGCAAATTGAAGGTAAGGTTTATGTCATGCAAAGCATTGATTGCTATAATAAGAGAAATATAATCTCATAGGGATAAACTACCTTGTTTGGCTGTAGTAAAAGATAACTTGCCAATGATTTAAGTTAACAGTTTATTGACTAACATTTATTATTTATCACTGTTATAAATAAATGTTTTTGCAGTATATTTTATTTACTCATTTTCATTTCTTTTCTTTTCAATTTACAGTATATCCATTTTCTTGAAGCTCCTTCTTTCTCCCTATCATCCTCTTCATCCAAGCATTTGACTGAAAGGCTATAGTAACCAGAGATTCTGTCCACCTGTTTCTTTCTGTTTTTTTTCCAGAATTCAGAATCTTCTGCATCGAGTCAATGCCATTCCATTCCTAACTCATCAGTTGAAGAGGAAGTAGGCAAGATAGAAGGGGTTTCTGTAATAAAGTGACTATAATTTCAAAACCAATGAAAAAAGTATGTAATTCATACTGCAAAAATCATTGTGATTCGATGGGCGAATAATTATGGAAATGTTTATTTAATTGTTCTTTGTAGTTGTGGTGGTTGCAACTCATGTACAGGGATTTTACACAAAGGAAGGTATGTTCCCCCAACCTTTCGGTACGATGGCTTTAAATCCGCACAGTTCCTTAATTAAGCCTCAGCTGTGTTCAGAACCACTCCCTTTAAAAGTTAGCAGGAAATAGCCCCGAGTGGGATTTTGTTTGACGTAGTTAGTGTAGTCTGTGTGTGAAGCCAGTTACAGCTTCAAAAGTCCCTGTGTGTTTTGAACACAAGTGTATTGCATTTTTGGAGAAAGTACTTTTCTGTTTTCCTTGATTTTCCGCTGTGATTCATCTGACAACAGAAAAACACTGTTGTTTTACTTTGGTATTTCTCAAATAAAAATGGACATTTTTCTAAGAACGACCCTGGAAAAGGTGATTTTGTGTTAAAAGACCATCTGCCAAGTGAGTAATCCCTTACATAGTTTATGTTTACAGATTTTAGATCAAAAGTTTAATTTTCACATTTTATAGAAAGATGACTTTTAAAATGGAAACTTATACTGTCCAAAGATAAAACCATATACATCCCCTGGGCAAACCCCATACAGTATTACATAACATTTAATGTACTACCAACATATTGAACAGCTTTTATTTTATGTAGCATGATTATGTAATTATGTCACTTACCTAACTAGTCCTCCCTTACCAGGCCAGCTGTCCTTAGATGAGTTTGTTGATGGTGCTCGCAAGGATAAATGGGTTATGAAGATGCTCCAGATGGATGTGAGCCCAGGAAGCTGGATTACTGAGCAGAGAAGGAAGAGTGCTCTCTTTTAATGCTACTTTGGCTTTCTATTTCATTTTTCACTGGACCGTTGAAACACATCAAAGGGAATGGATTTTCCTTTAGTGAGAGCCTGAAAACATTTGCATTGCAGACACTATTTGCTTTAGCCTAAATGGATCACTGCAGACTTTGCTGGTATAGCAGACTTGAGAAATCATTCAGTAATGGCATAGGTTTCTCAGAAGCTGTTTTGGCGGTCAGAAAGGAATTTTTTCAAAGCAAATTTGTCATGAGTTTTAAATGGGTTTTAACTTCTTCTGTACCAGCAGGGGTAAACTAAGAATTATCAGCATTTTTATGGGTTGAACTCCAACCTTACTGGCTATGTAATTATGTAAATGTGAGTAATAATCACATACATATAAAGATATTTCTGTAAACTTATATAAATGATGATTAGATCACCAAAAACCTTTAATTCATTAATGCATTCTGACAAAATTCAATAAGAATCACATGCCAAATTTCTGCATCTAAAACAAATAGGATTTACCAGAATTGGATAGGAATTCATTTACTGTAATTAACTAATTAAGTAAGTAACTAATATTGTTTCTTTTTTAGTGAGAAACATTGGCAGATAAGCTGATTAAGGGTATAGCCTTGTTTCTACACAGAACCTTTGCTCTGCATATTCAGTTTTATGCATGGGATGGTCAGCTGCCATATTGTATTTTCCTTAAAGCATAACACAACTGTTTGATGGTCATGAATATAAAAGTGTAGCACAAAGTTTTTTTTGTGTGTCAACATGTCTGGATTGTAACACTACAATGTAGCTTACTGTATAGACTATATATGTATATATATTTCTGCTTTAATGCTAAAAATTTAATAAAGTATTGGTGTAAGGTTTTATCTATGTGTTTATTTTATTCATGGACATTAAAAGTGTCTCTCTTTACCTAGACCTTAAAGTCTCATCGTGCTTATGGCCCACCCAATGGCTCCATTTACCTTTATCATCCATGCTTAGTATGTTCGTATGTTAGAAGTGAGATAACAGTGAGTTTGAGGACATAGTAGATGGTGTATGTGATGCAGAAGAATAATGGGTAGAACTAAATACTGGAATAAATGCAAATCTGCTATTGATGTCCCCCTCAAATAACAGAAGAGTTAGAAATTAAGCTCCTTATGCTAATTGAAAGGGCTGCACAGGTTGGTACAGATGTGGGAATAGGAGATTTAAACTGGATAAATGGTACTGCTAGTACAGCAAAGGTAAACCCATTGCAGGAACATTTTCTGAGTTGGTTTACTAAAAGACCATATGAAAAATTAGGCAACAGTAACCATTACATAACTGCTTATTAATTAAGGGAGAACTCTACTTTCAGTTGTCTTTGTAGTCTGGAAAATACTATGAACATACATTCTTAAGGCTAGAGGAGTCAGTAAATACTACCTTTTTCATTACTGTACTTCTCCATTGGACATTAAACACAGGCTTTAAGTAAAAGCAGGCGTATTTATCAAAGTGTGAATTGTCTTGTGAAGGCGTTAATTTACAACAATTTACCAATTCTCTAACTTCAAATATTCAGCAATGATTAATAGTTTCTATTATGTGGCAAATTGTATCAAAATTTCTGACATTACGCCAACCACATATCTATCCACAGTGTCTGTTTGCTGGAAAGGTAACAACAACAATTTGATTTTTTTAATTATGTGTCACAGTTACAACTTGACAAGGACTACTGGTGTAAGTATGCAGATTTGACTTTGCCAAATGAATGTGGTGAAATGGAGGGATTACAACAGGGTTACCATTACATTTCTGGTGACATTTCACTCATAAGGCTTATAAAATGAAGGGACCAAGTGCCAACATGATCTAGGAATTGTCTGCAAACTGAAATAAATGTTTAAAAAAAAAAGTAACTTATGTGACTATTCTCCACTGACAAAAATAGTAACCAAAATGTGACAAAATGGTGACATTGCCCTTGCTTATGATAATTCATGGCTGTCACCAGTATGTTGTCATTAAGGGAGTCATTCTTTAAATTGAGAATTTGACTGTCAAATTCACAGATAGCGGATTCCCATTATAAAGTCGTGACTGCAACAATTCTCCCATTATAAAATCGCGACCGTGACAATTTTTTTAAATTTCCAGCTTTGACATTTCTTTTGTAAAGACACAACTGCAACAAAATTCTCATTATAAAGTTGCGACTGCGACAGTAGTAGTCTACTGCGACTGTCTTTAGCTGGCGAATTCTCATCCTTACACTACAATTCAGACTTTACAGAATGACCCCCTAAAGTGGAAAAAATTGTTATAGTGACATTGTCTCTTTAAAACAAATCCACATGAAGATGATATCACTTTGCTACAATACTTATGATGTATTTCAATACTCCACTGCTACTATTTATCTGACTACACATAAAGTACTGTGTGACAAATTCCTGACAATTGGCTTCATCACATTAACAATATACTAAACAAAGACTATGCACAATTAACTTCACTTTAGGAATTGTAACAAATTCTTTTTTTGCCATGTAAATTAATTTTTTGTAAGTGCTAAAAAATAATGAACTTATTTATTGTCCATTTCCTTTCAAACACAGGTTTTATGCAGAATGACCATCATGAAAATATAAAAGGTACAAGCTCGTGGGAGATTTTACAATTATTTAGTAAGTAGGTTCCCACCAAATTCCCATCTGTACTAGTCCCCATAGGGTCATGAGGATTTAACAAGGTGATCCTGTGTTTATGTAACATACAAGTCAAATACTTAAAAACTTAAAATAAATTGAACTATAAAATAATAATATGAACCTAATATATCAATAAAAAAGAAGAACTCATGGTCACAATGCAGTGGTAAAAAAATATCTATTTATTTATGAATGACATGTTTTGGGTAACCTTGCCCTTTATCAAATGCTCTTTTAATGACTCTGGTCTATTCCCAATCATAATAGGTTTCACAACTCTTTTGATATATCGTTGAACCTAACATATCATAATTTTTTTAAGTTTACAGACAAATATGATATTTTATAGCCATTAGTGATAATAAACTTCTCTCTCAATATTTATTGGATGAGACTAAACTTGTCTCTGAATAAACAGATACTAATCCCCTTTAAGCAGTTACCAAACTTGACTTCACCTTTGTGCAGGATATAATCCAATGCCATTGGATGTGTTGATCGGCTTTCTTAACTGCCTTTCTTAACTTCCCAATTTAGCAACCTAAGAAGGGAAGCAAAGGCTGTAAATGTCAATGTGAAGTCCAATTATCATTATCACTTTTAAAATAACCAATATTCCTAAAAACCAAGACAATGGTGGAGTTCTGGGTGCCATTCATCAATGCCTGGAAGTAAAGGTTATATAGGTTATATAATCAAGATATCTGATCAATTTGTGTATGACAACAAATTATATGGTAAAAGTTATATTTTAGTTAACTCCATTGATGTTCAACATTTTAGGCTGTTATATAACATTATGATCAATTAATTACACTTTATTATTGTAATTTGCTCAATTTATATTTATTGAAAAGTGCTTTGAAAATGATTCACTGTCTCTTAGATTTTAGTGTACTGTTTATTCTACATACAACGCGGTATTGCACCTCCAGAATTCTTTACACCTTGTGACAAGTCACCTATACTGTAGCATATACAATGCTACCTATTCACTAAACTGTGTATTGCTGCAGCAATGTGATGAATAGCCTCCTAGCCTAGTGATATATGTGCATAGTCAGGTGACTAGAAGCATTGGTGCATTGTAATTAATTTGCCCTAAATAGGTGCATTGTTGAAAAGTGACAACTTTTTTATATAGACAACACACTAGCAATATGCATGCATTAATATAAAAGGACAATGTCAACATTTTGTTGCCAAATAGTTGTGAAAAATTATCCAGTTGTTTTTTTTGTACATTAATTTTAATGATAGACAATTCCTAGTTCATGTTGGCACTTTGTCGCTATATTTTCTTATGATTTTTTTTAACTTTTGCATAAAAAGTGTCACCAGAATACTAACAGGAACCCTGCCTTAAGCCCCCTAATTCACCAATTTTATGTGGAGAGGTCAGATTGGCAAATTCACAGCTCTCACTAATTTATACATTGTGTACTGCATGATAAATACCCAAAGTGCTTTTGCATTTGCAGCAATATACACACATTGCAGATAATAACGGTATTTGATGAATAAGTGGAACTTGAGAAGTGCCATATTGTCATGAATTCATGCATCAGCAAATTGGTAAATAATCCCCTTAATCTTTCATTTTATATATAACCAACTAATAAGCCTTTTGTGGAGATTCTTCTGAAACATTTCTCAGAAATGAGTCACCATTTTTCTACATAATGCTGTCTATAGGAATAAATGTTAATCACAGGTGTCCTGCCACACATGTACTAAATTCCAGCGACTGACGGCAACATTTTAGTGATGATAATCTTCAGAATGCTGCATTTACATATTGTTATGTTGTGAGTAACAGTCATCCCTATTGGAGAAAGCTGAGTGCTAGAACATTCATGTGTCCTGGCTATGACAAGGCTTTGTCACAGGAAAAAACAACCTCTAAAAGCTCTACTCTTTTTTCCTAAGCATAAATTACTTCTGGCAATCACTTCTTCTTTTCAGCTGATCATACTGTTGCATATTTGTACTGTTCTTAGGGTTCTGTAGTTTCACAGATGTACTGGGCTCTAATGTACCGCATATTGTTTAGACCTCCATAAAAAGGCCTGGAATTTATGTACTGTCTGAGACAATATCTGTATTAAGGTAATATGTTAATATACAAATAAAAATCAAACACAAAAATAACTAAAAATCAAGTTTTTATACAAACTGCAATACAACACAGATTTAACTAGTGATGGAACCTGATTATGTAAAAAACAAACAGTATGCACTCGGTGATAAGCAAAGCAATACTCAGTATGACTGTAATTTACTACTATATTCCTGTGTTCATTGAGTCAGAATACTATGTCTTGTCCAGGAAATGAACCAGGATCCTTATTGCCTTTCTGGGACTGGATAAATAGTGCAAGAAAGAGGAACATGGACTATGTTTTCAACAAGCAAATATATAGACATATTCACATTCATATAGTGAGTATATTGGAGGTCATCAAGCTCTTCTGTAACCATTTAAAAGAATAAGGCCATAGGACAGTGTTTTATGCAGGGCTTAGAACTACAAGTCGACTTTTTAAAAAGGTATCTTTATCATTTGTAGTGAGTGGGTACATTACCTGATATAACCTAATAGCACACACACATATTTAAATGCATTTGCAGCAGTCTAAAATGAGTTCAAAGGCAGGTGGGTGGTAGAACATTCCTTTTCCGCAGCTGAATCCCTCATATCGCATTAATAGACATTTCAGGCAAAATCTGGGGCAGGTACAATAATAAAGGATATTACATTTTAAATAATCTTTTTTTATTAGCAATAACATGTTTTGAGCCTGTAAAGCTCTTTATCAAACATCTGGGGCACTAAAGTTGGCACTCTCTTAAAACATGCTCACTGTCCTTTGGAGTTTATACCTGAAACTACAGTTGCTGGAAGCTCTCCTGTGTACATTTGTAGATGTTTATACTAGCTCTTATGCAGTGGAATCCATCTTTTCCACTCTTTTCAACTTTTAAGAATAAAGTGCAGATTTCTTTCCATTACACATCATTTCAGTTATTACTATAGTAAAATATATGGGCTTAATGGTTAATTTTACATTACATAGGAATATCTGGAAACATTTCAACATACCCTATACTCTAACCTGAAAAAGAAAAATAGAGGCAGACTGATAAAAAGGAGATTTTTTTTTACTTTGGATTAGAGCTTTGGCTACAGACAGTATAGGCTTGCCATGATGTCATATCTAGAATGCTCATGACTGACATTATTAGTGTCACTCATGGACATGTGAAGGTTGTTGAGTGATGACAATATAGATATATATGCACAGCCTGTTTGGAATGTAGAAATAAATAAGTCCCAGATCAAGTTGATTGACTAAAAAATATTAGTGGAGTAATTAAAGGAGAACTATAGTCAGATTACATCTTTACATATGCAGTACTATACCTTAGTGAGAAGCGTTTCCCCCCATTAGATGTTTCATGTGAAGCAGATT
>JAKJJM010057578.1:0-10748 GCA_021901965.1 Pipa carvalhoi | reverse complement strand
TTAAAGGGCCACTGACACCAGATAAAAAACATTACCAATTATGTTGGTATGCATACTATGCAAAAAAAAAAAAAAAAAAAGATTAATTTTTAATTTCTTTCTCCTCATTGCTGGTTATAGCCATTTTTTATAAACTGGGCTTTCTGGAGAATTTTATGAATATGTGTTATCTAAAGTTCTATAGAAAACAGACAGAATGAAGGGTTTGTTTATTTAACATATTAAAGATGGTTGCACCATGCAAGAGGGAAAGCAGGCACAAAGCAATACAAATCAGGAATTTAAATTAAAAGAATTCAATTTTAGCAGTACCGTGTAGGAATAACTGCCATTCCAATACAAATACGATTTTTTTTTTCTTTAACTGGTGTTATTTGTTCTTTAAAATAAGCAAATATTTCAGTGAAGAATCATTGTCCTATTTGATATAGATAGTAGACTCTCAGTAATAAAGCCCACTTCTTACTCTGAAATTTGTTTTGCTGAGCTGTCTGCCTGTACATCCATCCATCCATCCAACCAACCACCCATGCAATCTCTAATGGGCAGGGCCTTTAACCGTTTAACAGTCCGTTATTGTATTGTTATATTTTACTATGCTGTATACAACTGCAACATATGATTGTGCTTTTAATTAATAATCATAATATATATGCATATATAAACATAAATATTTCAAAAGTTATTTTCATTTAAACATTATTTTAAGAACATATTGTATACCCTTGTGTTAAAAAATGAACATGTACATTTTTCCCTTTGCTATATTGATATTAACACTTCCACCCCATTAATGACTGCCTCTTTAATTCCTTTCTTTTGTCCAAAGCTCCTGCTGTAAGAATGGCTAGTATGAAGGGCTTCTGCCATGTGCTTCATCAGGAGTATTTCTGAAACTAGCAGTAATAAAACAGTATTCACCTAGCTGCATGGCTTCAAAAGTAGGCCTTCTTTGGGCTAAGAATTGTTTCTACAGAATAACTAAAATGTTTATCAAAGTTATGCAGATAACTTTAACTTGTATGGAAATGTAGATTAGGCTCTCCAAAAGGAATGTGACCAGCTCAGGTTGCTTCTATGACTTTAGTGACTTTAGTCTATGGCATGTCACATACAGGCTAGAACTACCTACCTTCTACTAACCTGGACCAGATCGAAACATCTGTCCAGAGATTGTGATCTTGCCAATAAGAGCTAGGGTTGGTTGTCATCCACAGGGCTCACAATATTTAATGTTGCAAAATATGCAATAGTCTCTTTACTTTTGTTGGGCCTGGTTTAATAATACAAGCACATCATAAAATGTTTAAATTTGTGTTACACTGTAAACATAACTTTAAATAATCTTTCCTCCAATCCTTTCACAATTTACCATCTTGTCTTGCTGTGATACATTATATAATTTGTAATGGATTTGCACCGTAGCACGATCCTCCCACTGGTACGGATGCACATTGGCTGTTTGTCAATTAGACTGTAAGTATGTTACAAACTGTGTATCCTTTAGTACAGGGTTCTCAAACTCGCGGCCCTCCAGCTGTTGCAAAACTACAATTCCCATCATGCCTGGACAGCCAATGGCGGTCCAGGCATGATGGGAATTGTAGTTTTGCAACAGCTGGAGGGCCGCGAGTTTGAGAACCCTGCTTTAGTACTACTCAGACCTGATGAAGAGGGAATATCTCTTGAAAGCTTGTCTTAGACAATGAACTGTTAATCTAAGTAAAGTATCATATAATACCACAGTTCTCTTCTTTTTAATGGTTTTACAGACATTGTTTTCCTGGTGTTCCCAGGTACACCCTAATGTGCACATGCCTATGGAAATGGGCAGCTTTGGCTTCATTTTATCACGTGTGATGTAATAACGTCTGGTAGTGACACATGACCACATGGAGACACACTCTTTCTTTTTGTCACTCCCACTCTTTTTTTTTTTTTTTTTTTTATTAACATGGAAGGCCTTCTTAAATGATCCTGTGAAATGTATTTTTATATATTATTCTTATATAATACAGTGATTTGGTCTGTACAAAGAATAGTTCATGAACCATTTTTTTTTGCACTGAAGAGATTACAGTTTATTATTAATTTGAAGCCTCCCTAACATATAGGGCCAGATTCTGGTAGCCCCGAAGTCCTGGGGAAATGCCTTTGTGAAGGCATTTCCCCAGGACTTCGGCGCTACCGGAATCTGGCCCATAGTCTTTGAACATTTAAGGATAATTTATTTTGGTTGTTGTATACTGTGAATATAAAGACCTATGCTTTTTGATAATCGATACCAAATTAATTAAATCTTTCTTAGTTCTTTTGCTTTGACTCAGGATTATGGAAACTTTTCCAATCCCTGAGTGTATATATATAAAAAAGTGTCATTTTAAAGAATGGCATAAATGGCATTTGTTTCCATGAATAAATACCCTAGTTAATGTGTTTTATGGAAGTAGTTTATATATCTAACACAAAATTTTGATAAAAGTTAACTTTTTTTATATTTATTTCTCCTAAGCTATAATGGGTCACTGCATTCCACCCCCTAAAATATTTAATGACAATGGGATTTTTGTGTTTGGTCCTGAACATTAAGTAGCAGAAAGAAGGCAGTATAGTATTTAATTTTTTTTTTTCTTTTCTTTTCTTGTTATCTCAACCCCATAAGTTTCAATAGAACCCAGGATCATAATCTTAAATGTAACTGTCAGGGAATTCATACATTTAAAGGGTAGTATTTAAAAACAAATAAACAAAACCTAAAACACGTCCCAGTGGGGAAATCACCAGCTATTAGAATTAGCTGTGTTTGAATGTAGGGCACAGCAGGCCAAAGACAATAGTCTTAAATCATGTGAACAACTAATAAACGTGTTTGACTTGCCCTGGAATTCTTTTTATTAAGATAATATGACATGGATTTCAGTTAAGAGGAGTAATTGGTCCATGTATGTTAATTCCCTTTTAAAAACCATTGATTTTGTGTAATTACTAAAAATATGCCAAATGCCAATAACTCATCATAAAAATACAGGGAGCAATAACAGGAAATGTCTAACTTGCATCTCTTTAGTATAGGCAAGTGCAGCCAATAGTTTAGTCATTTAATTCAACTAGATTTTTAAAGGAAAGTGTGTGAGTTTTTTTTTTTTAAGGTGGAAAACTCATTTGATACAAATTTCTTTCTTTTTATTTTTTGTGCAACATTTCATCCCTTTGCGCTGAAGCCCCCGGTAATGCCACTACTTTGCATTTGGATTTTCTATACTACTTAGTTGCTAAGATAATAGGCACATGGCATAATAATATGGCTCATAACAAAATTGAATTTATTTTTCTTTTTTTGTATCACTGTGTTCACCCAGGCATGTTCATTTCTGTATCGATGGGGCACCAGAGACAATTACTACAGTATGCCCAGGTGCCTTTTACAAAACACTAGGAAAACTATATAAATGTGTCTTATTGATGTGTCCACTTTAAAAGAAACATTTTGCTTTTGATTTAGAAGATATAATAGAGCAGTGGTTCTAAACCTTTTTATTGCTGTGACCCTTTAGTACAATTTCCTGTGATTTGGTGACCCCCATTCATTAATTGTTATTGGACGACCCCATTCAATCCCTATGTTTCCGATGGTCTTAGGCGACCCCTGGCAAATCATTATTCGACCCCCGATGGGCTCCCGACCCACAGGTTGAGAACCCCTGTAATAGAGCATATGCTTAATGATTACTAGATTTTTATTTTAACATCGGTTTCCTTTTACAGTTGCTTGTCAGTTTAGTCAGTCTCAGTGTGATCTAGTCTCTGGCATATTATTTTTTTTTTTTTTATCATAGACCTCATTTTGGAGTCAGGACCTCGACAATAAGGAATACTCAACTAGATTCCTTATGGTACTGACTGATTGGTTATTATGTTGCATTCTTTTACTATGTGATGACATTTAGATACTGTATACGTTTTTTTTCCCATGAGAATTTTGAGTAGAATATTAGAGCAAAAAGCAGCACTTTAAATGTTTTTCCCTTTCAGTGCACCTAGGTAAACCAACAGAATCCTTTAAGAGTTGTGCCCTTTGTCATTTAGGATTTGTTAGGGTTGTGATATTGGTTGATGAAAGTCCATACTAAAACTGCCATGAGGCCTTTTATATAGCAAATGAGGATGTGCATTCAGCTAATGATGCCATGTGTACTATTCTAAGAAAATATTCTCAAATGAATTGTTGTCCTTTCCTGCTACCAACAAATTGTTGATCTTGACTTCTATAATTACACTGAAATGCTCTTTCTCTGCACACCTTTTAATGTCTGTCTTCATCCACAGTACTTCTTGTGAGAGCAGTGATATTTTTCTTAAATGAAATTTAAAAAAAAAAAGACAATCCCCTCTTAATTTACTCCATCTTTGTGCTCCGTTAAAAACAAACAATATGCATTTGGCATTTTACTCAAATTATTAGGAATAAATACATTTTCTCTTCAATAATCCTACCACTTTTCACATGATGTCAGTCTCTTCATAAAAACAGAGTGATTTCTTAAAATGCCGTGAGTCGAGCACCAAGGGCATATATGCATTGTGCAGTCAGTTTCGCCAAAACTCAGGGGGGCGGGTCTATGTGAGGGACCAACGTCACTTACATAGACCTGGAAGTGAGCAGAGTGGCAATGTATTCATCTGCCGATTCTGGGCTGATCCATGTACTGCTGCTAGATAGATCAGGTAAGTATCATTTACCACTATAGTTACCCTTTAAGGAGGTTATGCTTCACCAAGACCCTGTATCTACTGCCGTCTTGTTATAATCTAAAGGCCTCTTACATGAAAACCCTTCTCAATGAGGTAGCTCAGTTCAGAAATGTGATTTATATACACGCATTGTCAAATACATTACTGTAACTAAAGAAGCATCATTCTGCAATGGTAGTGTAATAAATTCCTCCAAGAATAGCAGATAAGTTTGAGCTTAAATTGGCCACAGTTGCCTTTTTATTTTAGCGCAATAGAGAAAAGAACACTGGCTCTTTTGTTAAATGTTAAGAGTTGAGATACTTAGAATGTATAGTGTTGCATGTTTATAAGGCAGATTTAAAAGAAATTTTGGTTTGCTTCCCTTCCATTTTGCTCTGGTAACTGTTTTCTGTAGTAGCCAGAACAAATGAAACTGCTTTACCCCAGCTTAGTGATGCATTTTATAGAATGTGTTAAGGTGGATCAGCATCTGAAAGTACTGCTGCTACTGAATTTAAGGGAGCCTCCTTTTATGTAAAGTTCTGTTGTTAAATAGCATTTATAGCAAAATTCCCAGCAGTGGTAAGTCTCCAGAGCAACTCACTCAGACTACCTTTACAGTGAGTACAAGAGATTCTAAGTGATGTGTGCCTGCTGTGATCAAAGCACACTCTGAAATGCAGGTTTAAATCTCAAATGCCACCTGAAATGTTTCAGTCCAACACATTTCATTGTAGCACTGCATGAGATTTTAAACTGCAATGCTTTTGTACGCTTTGATCAAAAAAGGCATTTAAGAAAGAGGTTTTTTTAGCTCTATATAATATATTTTGGGTGGTTTAAACAACAGTGAAAATTTAAATAAATGTTCTCTACAGTTGGACCATATTAATTTGAAATAAAAAGACATTTGTGATGTATTTGTTCCACATATTTAGCTGTATTCTTTCCTCACACACAACCAATAGCAGGAGGTATATATTTGGGACAAATGAATGTTAAATGTGAACCATGTTTTCATTCAGATGCTTTTTAAAAGTAATCGCTCCTATGTTTTGTCACATTAGCCTATGTTAATGCAGAATGGCCTCTTTCCAGTCAGGCCTGCCATTAGATTTCATGGGGCCCCTGACAAATGGGGCGCCTCTAAGATATTTTTAGATGACTGTTTACATTGCAAACTGAAGAGTTACACTGCTCTGTTCCCAATAAGCCATCTGTTTCATTGGTCTGTACTCAATGTGACTATCTGGCTGGATCCCCCTGGTTTACTGAACTGATGGGGGGGCCCCCCACAACAATACCCCCTGTATCGTCTTGTTGGCAGCAATTTTTCCAGGTATTACAATGACAAGTAGCCAAATGTTAACTATAACATTTTTGCTGTCCCTGGCATAGCCATACAGTCTGTGCACTTGCCCAGTGCCAAGTGTTAAATGCCCAGTGGCGCAGTAGCCAAGCACTAAGTGGAAATTGGAATGCATTGTGGTGGATCTTTTTGCCCCTCTGTTTCATGCTGTAAAAGGTTAGAGGGGATAGGAATCTTCCAGAGAGCATAAGTATCTACAAACACCCAGTGGAGCACTGTTTTTCCTAGTTCATTTCTGTGATAACTTTATCCAGGGCTAATTTTCAGCAGGGTTGCCGACCCGGTTCAACACCGCTTTTAGTCACATGACCCACGATTTAGGATTAGCAATATAGGGCTAGTAAAACAAAGGCCAAGTTGAGGATTTTACTGTAGGTGGAAGGGGGGGATAAGGGTCGGGGGCTGCAAATATTTAGAAATTAATCACTGGCTTTATCTTTCAACATTTCTGCTACTAGAAAGTATTGCTACATACCAACTTCTGACTGCAGACATTTTCAGGTAGTTTACATTTGAATTAAGGTTGGAACTTATTGCTCTGGTCATCTATTAACCAATAACATACATTGATTAGTGGAGACTGTGACCTTCAGTGGCAACGTTGAAACCAGTGTTACATACACACATGCCAACTGTCCAACTTTAACACAACATTCAGATCATGCACCCAACTGAAGCTGGATCATTATTGATAAAGTGAAAGGCCTTGGCGTAAAAATTGTCATTGTAAATCCGCTTTAAACTAATCTTAAGTAGAAAATAAAATAACATTTTGGAAGTAAAAGTGAGCAAAAGGTCCAGCTTTGTAGTTTTAGCATATTTTAAATGCTAATATACTTCTTTAGGTTTATTTTTTTTCTTCCTTTTTTAATTTGTCAGTATTATATGCACAGCACTGGAGTTTCAATAGTTAAATGCACAACAAAATTGGAAAAACCTCGGGAAATTCTGAACTAATGCACACTTGCAACTACATTATGCATTTCCATATTTGTAAAATGTAGATCAGCAAGTGATATGCAGATTTGATTGCAGGACTGTATAAAATTCTAAAATGTCCTACATTTATCATAGAATAACAATATGATGTGCTCACTTGACAAGATCCCAAGAGTGTCAATTAGATTTGATGTTGGAAATCAGTGGCCTAACCCTAATGCATACATACTGAGAGGGAAACATTCCCACAGCAGTACAGATGTGGGTCATTTATTCCACAGCCTATATGTTTCCAGAATTTCCTTCATTGCTAATTCTACCAGAGTATATCTGCTTTATGGTGCTAATAAATGGAGCTCAAGTAAGTTCTCTGAATTACTAAGCATTACTATTTTGTGACATTTATGATTTCCTTTACTGTATCCATGTTTTTCTTTTTCCGTATTTTAAATGTAACTCTTCCAAACATAATTATCTTTTCTAATAACTTGGGCCTTATCATAATATGTCTGACTTAAGCTGACTTCAATCTGGTTATTTGAGCTTTAAAAAACAGTAATTCCAAAAAATGAAAATGACTCAAATGCATTTATAGTTATTATGTACTTAACCTGCACTTCCTAGATTGATTTAATAATAAAATATGATATTTATCTATGTAAAATATGAGACAATTTGCTGAATATGTGAAATTATTCTAAAGCACCATAGAAAACAATGGGACTGGGTGAGGTCTGTAGAACAACATGACTACTTTCAGTAAACATAAAAGACACAGAGTAATAAAATTCAAAAAACTAATAATATTTTTGCTAAGTTTATTTAGCTACCATGCCAATCCTAATAGGATTTTTTATTTTTTGCTTTCTCTAATATCCTCAAAAGTGTCCAAAGTTCAAAAGCATGAGTGTGTTTCCTGCTCTGCTTCTTTAGAAATTAGCTACCACATCCATGAAAAGCCTCGGAAAGTATCATAACTTTGTTTATTTTTGTTTTTAGAACCCTCATTACTTTTGAATGTCTTTTGTAAGTCTCTTGTTCTAGAATGCAGTTATCTGTATCTTTATTTTTTGCTTGCTGGTTCTGTAGTTTTGTTAATCTTAGTAAGTTAAAGATGTCTACTTCTATGTTACCAACATCAGTTGTAATGTTAATGGCCTTTCAGGTTGTCATAGCCTTCTGTTTCAGTTATATTTTTACCAAAATACCATCTTTTTTTTTTTTTATTTTTTTTTTTTTTTTCCTCTGTTCTGCAACTTTCCTTATAAAGGTCTCCAGAACTTTAATTTTCCTGTTATGCGTATCATTTTATCATAACATCAAAGAATTGGATTAACAATCTTGCCATCAGTCATAAATCCTTAATTACATTTCTCTAGTACTGTTTCCACATACTGGTTGAGTAAGTGTGGTGATACAGCCTTGTATGAATCCTTTTGTCTTTCTGGCATTTCTTTATGGGTATTGTGTCAAGGGGCATCGCTTAACGGTGCATATTGCAGCACAGCTATTAACGTATGCGAATCAGGTTGCTGTGGGGGGCTAAATGGAAAGGGAATTGGGTAAAATGGGGCAGGGTTTGGTTGGAGGAGGCAGGGCTACTGACAGGAGGCCCAGGTGCAGAGAACATGAGGGTTTCCCCTGCAAACTTGATGTTTGCTTTGTAAACCCTGAGTCTCGGGGTGAAACTCATCAAGTTCCAAAGTTTGGGCTTGTCAGCTAATTAAACACAGTGAAAGTCTTTGCTATAGTAAGTGAAAAATATGTTGAATTTTCTTCTTTTATTCTGACTTTTCAGCTTTCCAGAATTGCTCTTTTTTGCCTTTTTTGTATAAGCATGGCCTTGTATATAGATGGGATTTGTTTGTCATTGAATAAATGTAAAAATCAAAAGGTGGATGTTTTTCTTTTTACCACCTTGGCAGGAATAATTCAGGAAGTGATCTCTGCATCTGATCTTTGTCACCGACAGCCATATGACCAAGAACAGACAGAATTAAACTTAAAAATTCTGATAATTTCTGATAGGGTATGAATACACTTACCTTTATGTAACAATCAATTAGTGGAGTTGGCTGCAACTCCACTGAGATCTGTGGAGTCTGTGAAAGATGGGCAGTGCTCCAATAATGATATCTGCAAATATAGGGCAGGATATTGACCGTTGACTTCATGGGTATGTGTTCATGCTCACAGAGGTTAGTATTGGTAATGGAGTGAACGTTTTAGGAAATGCTAGTACTGGGAAAATTTCTAATTTTTCTTCTAGAAATTGTTATATCATACACCACTTGCCTTACTACACCCACCTTCCTTTGTATAATTCTTATTTCGCCACCATGAAATAAGTGATTACAAATGAACATTATTATTGTTTTGGCTCTGCCACTGAACTATAACCCTCTTCATGTTCTGACAGCTGTTTAAACGGTTTTATTAATTTTCTTAGGTTACTCACACCCACACAACAAAATAAAAAATGACTTCAATTTATAAAAACAAAGGAAGAATTTATAGCAGCTATTTTTTTCCAATAAGTGGAAACCTATGTAAAGTCATGTAACTCTACTTGCAGCTCTACTTTTTTAACTTTTACTTTGTATTCTTGTATGTATAGTTACATAATAAGGGGGAAAAATATATATACAGTATATATTTGAAGATAGCTTTATGGATGAACTATGTAGGCCAGTGGCTCTGAAGCCTGTCCTCAAGCCATATCCACTCAGAAGCACAGGTGGGTCATTAAAGTGATGGGAAATTCAGATGAATCCACCTGTGCTGCTATGTGCTTATCCACAAAACATGAGGCCTGAGGACAGGTTTGAGAACCTTTGATATAAAATAAGGTTAACCCCAGTGGCTATTACAGTAGCCCAGAAGTAAATATCACTTTCTACAGACAGAATTAGAAACAAATCCTACCAATGATTAAGTTCAGTGATTAAATTCAGTTTAGATAATATTTTTTTAAATGTATTTCTTATAGATGCAGAAATCATGCTATTTCTTTCTACTTAAGAGCTAATACAAATCCACAGGACATGATGTTTTGAGGCACAAATGCAATCATTTTCACGATATTGCCCCTTAAAATTCAGTTTATTTATTTAATTATGACAGTTTATTATCCTTTAAAGAAGTTCGAAAAAATTTCTGGAAGATTTTACCAACAAATAGTAATTGATAGAAAATATTTGGAACAACAATGATGAAGAGAGCAAGTTCCAGAAACATCGCACTATGGGTAAGTATATAACAAATGGACAAATGGTACCAGTAACTTTAGAAAGTAAGAGCGCATACTTTTATTTATTTAGGTTTAGAGTGTCCTAAACTTATTTCCACTAGACTTGCAGCTACTGTGCCCTATGGGCATGAATGTTAAATCTTCTTTTTTTTTTGGGCAATAGCTTTGTTTCTTTATGGTGTTGGCTCTGTCTAATTATGGCCTCTAACACCACTATTTGGATTGACAAGACAGGTTTTCCCATGCAGTCCTTGTAAATATGTTATGTTTGTAGTTGAATTCCTGCTTTAATGGTTTGCGTTGTGTATTTCTCTCGCTGCAGGTTGCAGCCATAGTGGGCTTTCTGGGGCACTTCATACATACAGTGGTGTGAAAAAGTGTTTGCCCCCTTCCTCATTTCCTGTTTTTTTGCATGTTTGTCACACTTAAGTGTTTCGGAACATCAAACCAATTTAA
>JAKJJM010057569.1:0-13822 GCA_021901965.1 Pipa carvalhoi | reverse complement strand
GGAAATCGAAAAACACCGATTTCCATAATCTGGAAATCGGGACTGGGCAAATTAAGCCCGAAAAGACTCCAATCGAGTCTTTTCGGGCTTAATAAATTTTGCCCATTGTCTTTGCCCAATGAAGCACAGGGGAAGACCCTGTTCCACCAATGTAATAATGAGACCTAGTGCACCTTTCAGAGGGACCCGGTAGCTCTCAACATCACTTCATAAAGGGCCCATATGCCTATTCAATATTAAAGGTGTAGCACTGCTAATTTGAAGTACTGACACCAGCTGTATAAGGGTTTTCAACCTCCCTGAGTCTGTGCATTCAGCCCCTTAGAGACCCATGCCAAATCCAGTGTTTAATTGGATCCTCTAAAAGAAATCTTGCAAGAGAATGTGAGGTATGCATGTACCTCTTCAAAAAGTAATATGCCTGTATCACTGCTAATGATTTACCTCTATCAATTTTGTGCTACAAGTTCTGTTAATAAAGTGTTTATTTTTTGCATTTTATCACTAAAGTCCCTGGCTCCCATTTTTCCTGTTGCTGCATGCACTTACTCAATGCCCAGTCTAGACTGCTTCCACTTACCCAATGACCCAGTCTTACCATGGATGACAAACTTTTGCCACTATATACCATGAAGCTCTATCCATAACAAACTGAAACAAAACTTTATCAACAGAAGCAGTGTTTTCCCCTCCTCTCTCACCAAGGGGCTTATTAATCAAACTGAGAATTTGATTGTGATAGGGAATTCTCATCTCAGGTTCCTATGCTCTGATAGTTAAAAATTCTCTACTCCATATTCACTATATAAGAGTATTCCCATAACGAAGAAGCAATGCCAGTCGCTGCTATCAGCCCCCTAATTCACCAATATAACCTGGCGAAGTAAAACTAGTGAATGTGACACAGTACACTTTGCTGGATTTGCTACTGCGACAGACTGAAATGCTTAATGAATAGGCGAATTACCTGTCCACCTGCATGCAAAGTGATGCAAAGAGTTCAAGAAGTCTGAAGAATGTCATAAGCATCCAAATTGGTCACAAATTCACCACCTCTTCACCACGCTTAGGGCGAAATTTACAAAAGTCGAAAACTTTTCGCCCATTTTTCACCCATTTTTGCTCATTTTCGCTACAAAAAAAATGGATGAAAAAATCATTTTGGACTTTTGTAAATTTCACCCTATATATTTAAAGATTGGGAAGTGGTGATTAAATGAGAATTCAGACCTTTAGTGATTGTTTGGAGTTTCCTGAATAAACCTCCAAAAATACATACAATGTCATGGTGTGCTCTTTTAATACCTTCCACCTACTTCCTAGCTCTGTAAATCCTGTATTATCAGGATTTATCTCAATTATACTCTGAAGTCCCACTGCTTAAGCCCTCTGTTACCCTCCTAAAATTGGATTACCCTCTCAGTCTCACATCTACCCTTTTAGCTTTCTACACAACCATTCTTTCACATATCCCCCCTATTTGATATAGTTGCAGCAAAATTATCCCTAACTCCCCAGCCATTCTGCTTATTCTCTCTGATCTTTGTAGCATGATTACCCACACCAACCTCATAGATATATTCTCTAGTAGCCCCTCTAATGTATTCTCCTTCTTTAAATTTCATGTATACATAAACTGAATAGTTTGCAAGTCTCACTTTGAAAATGTGAAAATGGGTAGGGAGCTAATGTCCCCACCCTCCAACCCCTCTGTATCTGTATGCTTTCAATTAAATTGAAGTAACCGCAATCTTTCTTTCTGGCCCTGAACTCTGCCCTCACTTGCTGCTTATACTCAGCAGTGGCCTTTAACATAGCAGCTACATATCCTTACTTGATAGATGTTCAAAATGTAAAATAGATAATGCTGTAAATAAACCTTTGGAAATACTTTAATATTTACTATGCATTCTAGATAGGACAGTAACATGCCATACTATTTATTTTAACCTTGCAAAGATATTTATGTACTGACAAGATCAAGACTGTCTTTGAACATTGATAAATATATTGACAACTACGTATTTAGTCATGTCCATAAATATCAATGTATCAGTCATGAATGGATGTATTACATTATGCAAACTACATTAAATAATAGGCAATATATTTACAGGTCCTGTCACCTTTAAAATTATAATTTTCACAGTGAAATTCCTCTCTATGCCTTTTTTTTATGTTTGTCAGTATAATGCTATGACTAAGCGCAACATGCGCGAAACGCGTAAGATGCGGTTTGTTACTGGCTTGCATGCCTTTTAAATTTTTTTAATAAATTTCGACTCTTTTATTATCCTGCAGTGGTGCCTGGAGATATTTTTTTCTTTTTCTCATTATACTGACAGACGACTGGAGCGCCTTTTCTCTGGCTGGCACACGGGGACAGCACTGTGAGGTGTAAGTACAATGATTTTTTGGATTGAGCCGCATCATTTGTTTGTTTCTTTTTATGTTTGCCTAGCTTGTACACTTTTATTTCTGCAGCAATAGCCCAAGGGTCAGTTTTGGGCCCTCTTCTCTTCAATATATTTATAAATGACCTGGCTGAGGGATTGCATAGTAAAATCTCAATTTTTGCTGATAATTCTAAACTGTGTAACGTTGTTAATACAAAGGAGGATAGTATTTTATTACAGATGGATCTAGATGCATTGCAGGTTTGAGCAGGAAAGTTGAAAATGAGGTTTAACACTGATAAATGTAAGGTTATGCATATGGGAAGTGGAAATGCATGTCTAGATTATTTTCTAAATGGGAAAATACTGGGCAAAATATACATGGAAAAGGATTTAGGAATTTTAGTTGACAACAAATTTAACTGTACCAACCAGTGCCAAGCAGCAGCTGCCAAAGCAAATAGGATAATGGGGTGCATCAAGAGAGGCATAGATGCACATGACGAGAACATAATTATACCACTTTACAAAGCACTCCTCAGACGACACATGGAATATTGTGCAGTTTTGGGCACCAGTGCACAAGAAAGATGTGGTTGTGCTTGAGCAGCTGCTACTAAAGTAATTAAAGGAATGGGCAATACACAGTACCAAGAAAGATTATTAAAACTGGACTTGTTTAGTCTAGAAACAAGAAGATTAAGGGGTGACCTAATAACCATGTGTAATGTACGGGATTAGCCTGTACATTACTAAATTATTAGAGTAATATCTCCATAAAATAAGTATATGTATCCCAGGTGAATGGGATTTCAATTATTGCAACTTTCCCGTAGAGGAAGTTTACATTTCTGCAAGAGCAGTGAAGTTATGGAACTCTCTGCCTGAAGACATTGTTATGGATAATTCCATAAAAGAGTTCAGAACTGGTTTGGATGCTTTCCTTCAGTGTAAGAACATTACAAGTTATGAGTACTAGATAACTGATGGTGAAATCTTGATCCAGGGAATTATTCTGATTGCCATATTGGAGTCGGGAAGGAAACATTTTTTTCCCTAATATGAGGATAATTGGCTCTTGCATCATGGGTCTTTTTTTCCTTTCTCTGGATTAACATTGCAGGAAAACAGGCTGAACTGGATGGACTTGTATCTTTTTTCAGCCTCATAATCTATGTTACTATGTCTTTGTGTGTTTGTGATGGTGGTGGAATAATAGATGATGATGATGATGATAATAATAATAATAATAAAAAATAAATAATAATAAATAAATAAATAATAATAGTCTTGAGACTACTGGCCTTGAGTGCATGGGTAAAAATGGTCGAACAGGAATGTTGACTTGAGTGTGTAAAGAACTGCAGTGCTTCTGGAGATTATGAGCTCATCATTGTCCTTTTTTTTCCTGGTTTGGTCTATCACCTAAATGATTTCCATTAACTGGCAGACCAACAGCCAAACAGCTTGTATATAAAAGAGATCACAGCAGTCTCACTGTTCTTAATATCGAAGCAAAAAGACACATAAAAGAATAAACCAAGATCCAACAACGTTTACAGCCTTAGATAAATCCAGAAAAGTTAAGGTATCGTCCCTGCTGATGATGTGGAAACTTCTTTTGATGAAGCTGTTGTCAGAGCTGTACATGTTATAGACATTTAATTGCCAAGTTTATTTTGTAACTCCTTTCCCTATTGACCATGTCCTGCAATTGTATCTGCAGATTGTGGATCTCTTTTGTTGTGGATTGCCCTCAGAAACTATCAGCAAGGAATACAGTGGATAATAATATTTGAGTGGTTACTAGTAACATGCAAAAGAGTGTAATGATCTGTGGGTTTCCTAAATAGTCTATTTTTGATACTGTATTTGCATGTAAAAAATTTAAGATCTAAAAATGAATAATGTCAAGGTAGGAACCTCCAAAAAGGTTTGCACAAAGTCACAAAATCAGTGTCACTAGCCGCACGCCTGTGGCTCATGTGCCCAGCTCAGTACTCAATCTTCAAGTGTACTGCAATTTTGACATAGCTCGGGGCCAAGTTTGCTCATTTCCTGCTGCCTGTCCAGTTACCACCAGTGATGGATTACTCTGGGTGCTATGATGTGGGCGTTCCCTTGCAGCAAAGACCAAACCTAATTGTGGAAGTTAAGGGTGAAGACTGGGAGTCTAGGAGTACCCCCAAATAGCACCTCAAAATGTAATGCCCCACATATTGCAGCATTTCCCTCCATACACAGCAGTTGTTTCCAATATATTGCCCCCAATATAATGCCTGTAGATTACAGCAGTTCCCTTCATTTGTGCCTCATATAGTGCAGCAGTTTACCTCATATAGTGCAGTAGTTCCCTCCCAATATATTTCCTCATACAGTACAGTAATTCCCCCATACAGTGCAGCAGCAGTTCCCCCAACACAATGCCTCATACAATGCAGTAATTCCCCCATAACCCTCCTACCAGCTCTTCCTTAAGTCTCAATTTACTAGTCAGCAAGTGGCTCCTTTATCTGTGTTTTGCTTAGGGACAGGATTGCTCTGTTCAGTCCTTTTGTGTCTTAAAGATTAAGGAGCCACATAATAAAGCAAGGCATAAGGGAGGAATGGTACAAAAACTGAAGACTGTAGCAACAGCATAACTCCCAACTTGGGCCTCAGAACAGGGCTATAGTCCATCACACAGCACTGACCCCTAGACTGGATAAAAGAATCTTACCAGAATCCAGGAGGGCTCTGGGTGCAGATGCTGCAGTGTTATCATGGCGGTTGTGGCACAGTATTGTGACTGTTGTGAATTTTATCGTTACACTCTGGACTGGAGCAGAGCTCCCAAAGCTGGAATTAGAACACTTCTCTAGTCAAAGGGAAATCTGGGGGTATCGGGCAAACCTCTGAAATGCCCTGAGCCCATTATACCACTCCTTTGAATATATAGGAAAAATAAAAATCTTGTGTATAGAGATTAACACAGTAATGTGCCAGGGTGTTTCCCATCAATGTCCCTTACCTTTGTATATAGAAATTTTATCAAAAGAGAAAAAGTCCCTAGTCAATGTCAAGGTGAGTAATTTAATCAAAATTTACATAGGAGGAATAAGGGTCTTTAATGAACTTATACAAACAGATATATATAGATATAAACAAATAATAAAACACGTTATATCACAGTAAAGTCACTGGTATTTAGATATATGAATAAGTGAAATTATAATTATAAAATCATGATCTGTTCGTTACATTAAATTATAATAAAATCAGGCCGAAATGGGATATAAAATTTGCTGTTTTAATTATGGTTGTGCTGAGGGTGCGCATATTTCATTACTCCCCTACCCTACTGGGTGATTGGGATAGGGGGAAAAGAGGAGGTATGGTACATGCACCCCACACTGCGGGGTGGGGTAAGGATATGGAGTTGGAGTAACAGGGTCTCATGTTTAGATTTGGACCCAAATTTACAGGGGCACAGCAGTATCACTGCATTTGCAAATGCAATTGGGCCTGTAAGCCCTGGCAGCCCAATTGCTCTGACAGAGGGCTGAACCACTGAGAATAAAAGTTGTTTTTATTTTTTTTAACCCCGTACTTGCTGGTTACTTTGCTCGTAAATCTATTTTGTTTAGAGGTTTTTGCTGCTTGAATACTTGTTGCTGGTTTTGGCTGTTTGGACACTTTGTCGCTTGCTATTTGGCTGTTAGGATTCTTTGTTGATCGTTTGGCTTTTCAAGTGTTTATTTACCTTTAAAATACATTTTTTCCTGGCTAGATGGATTTTTTTTTTTTATATTTTCTACAAAATATAGACTTATTACTAACCACGTGATTGGTTCATATCTGATTTGTAGTGACTTGTATCTATAAGGTCTTAATCCCATGAAATTTAAACCTGTTTCAGATTAGTAGTGTCAGATTTGCTCGGATTAACACAAATCCGCACTGCTCATCTCTACCCATAACTGTAATCTAATGCTACAAGTGAGAAAAAAAAAAAAAGCAGGGAGTATTATGAGTTCATGACATCATCCTAAATATTGAGCTATGTGAATGAAGGTCCCTAGAGAAGCTTAAGATTTTTCCTCTGGGAAGAGGTTAATGGATGCTTACAGTCTGTTTTTCTTTGTATAAATTCTCCAACCAATAATGCATTCAGATGAATAAATCCTACAAGTCGTTAAGCTTCCAGCCCTGATTTTGGATTCAAAACCATGGTAAAGATTTATGAGATACTTAGAAAGAATGTGTTGATTCTGCAAGATTTTCAAGAAATTATTCAAAACAGTGATTATTTTTGGAAGTTATTATACATGCACACCTGATCAGGGTGTCACCTGTTCTTGGCAGTCTAACATGATAAAACATAGTCATTTTCTGCATTTCACTTTGCTTGCACAAAAGAAAATTCCCAGCCAAACTATTTTTTATCTTGCTCTGGATCATCAAGATTTTTGTTTTCCTCCCCATATGCATCATTTAAATGATTTATTTAAATTTCCACGGCAGATAACTAACAGCATTTCTGGAGATTTACCCACCTAATACAATTATTCATTTCCCAAGAGAAAACATATCTTGTTCAGAAACAAACCATTGGCAAGGTTTTTTTTTTTAACTGTACCCTCACTGTCCTTTAAATGTTGCCACAGACAAAACTGTTGCTACAGTACTTACCCTGATATTTATTTGTGATAATTGTTGGATCATTACTCTTTAACTGTTAGAGAGTAGAAGCGATTTACAAACAAAAGTGTGTGGGGCCCAGGTTTATTATAATGCATAAGTTGAAATAAATAGCATACTCTAAGCAATTATACAGATACTCTAGCACTTCCTGTCTCTAGTTTGTATGTTAATAGCTTTATTTAATTTTCTATTCTAAGAAGCAATAATCATTATGCAGTGAAAATAAATTCTATTACCACATATAAGCATGTTATGATCCTTCTATTGTAAGAGCACAGGAGATGTTACATCACAAGAGCGTTTGATTGGTGGTGCTATCCATTAAAAAAAGTGTTTTTCACATGTGATTTCCACTTAAAAAAATTTTTTAACTGGCAGTGACAGTATTTATCGCATGAGAAACTTTCTGGAAAACTATCAGAGGTGGAAAGGGAGTTTATAAAAGGTGTTGTTTTACTGATTACATTCCTAACTAAAAGTATAATATATTGATTAGAATTTAGTCTGTTTCTTTCTGTTTGACCTATATGACTACATTTTTTGTACTGTTTTCCAGCTACTGTCTTCAATGATTCTAATACTATGATGCTTAAAGGTTTGGTCTGCCCTTACATCGTGCTAGTGCTTCCTGTTTCTCTCCAGTCATAACAGGAAACACTGCTAATCCATAGATGTTTGGTGATGAAATCCACAGAGCTGCCTTGTTCTCAAATGCCAGTCTCGATGTCAGTATTGGTCTTCCACTGCAATGTGTGGAAAAAGTAGTATGCATGTTTTTAAGGCAATGGCAAATCTAGAAGTGGACACAGACGACTTTTTCCAGACCCATACAGTTCTGTGTCTATTTTTTTTTTTAAGTTTGACTTTGCCATGTTTATTTTTCAATGGTATTATGGCCTGGCTGCTTCTCACTCTTGTGGCATTGTTGTTGTGCATGAAAGCATCAGAGGTCACACTCATTAATGGAACCAGCTGCATGGGAAGCTGCTAAAATGAAAAAAATGGGTTTAGTTCCCCTTTAAATTTGATGTTCCCCTTTGGAAATTCCAACAATTGACGTTCACAAATAAGTGGACAGGAGCTAACAGGCAAATTACAATACTATCCAGACACAATAGGCAACAGGAATATGATAGAAGTACATTTCTGCACGCAAAAAATAATAGAATAAACCGATTTAGGCATCAAATAGTCTTTGCTGCCACCAATTATCTGACCAGCTTTTCTTTATTTTGATATACAGCATCAGGTTTCACTTACTCTATATTATATCTCACTTTATTTATTAGTTTTTAAGACCCTTCAGTAATAAAAATGTAATCATTGAAAGCCATGGTTTGACTTATTTTCAATTGATGTATAACTTGGCAAACCCTGCTTCTGCTAAAGATGGAGTGTGGGAAATAAATTGCTTTTTTCCAGGGTATCTTTGTACTCTTTCTCTAGTTTAATCTTGAAAATGAAAAAAAAAGGAACAAACTTTAGCTCATATCACTTCTGCAAATCTTTGAAAAGAATCATGTCATCTGCGCTTTTATGTCATATTGTATTAGATGAATTAATTAATTTAGTGCACGTGAGTAATATGCGTGGCTACAAATCTAGTGGTAAATTCAGGAGTAAAGGGAAACTCCAGTTAATCGCAGTATGTTGCTGAGTAAATGTCTGAACAGAAGCAAAAATTTACTTTAGCTAATTGGAAATGTAATGATCATCTCACTTTGGGCCAGATTCTCCATTGTCCGAACATCTGCGATAATGCGTTTGTGAAGGCATTTCCGCGAAGTGCATGAAGCGCGTCCGCGACTATTTCAGCGGCGCACCTCATGCACTTCACCGAAATGCCTTTGCAAAGGCATTTTCACAGGCATTTGGACAATGCAGAATCTGACCCTTTGTTTTGCTTTTGTTTTCTGGCTTAAAAATGTTGCATGAGATTTTCAAGCTGAATGTTTGAAAACCACAAAAGAATCAATGAATTTGAATATCCATTGCATTGCATTATTCATTCATTTTTGATTATTGTAACTTTCAAGTTGGATTATTATTTGGTTAACAGGTCATTTTGTAAATATCATTATTTTCTGTGGTTTTCAATAATGCGTGTTAATAATGCGTTTTTTTGTGGTGCTCATTTGAATTTGATAGTTGATACAGAATCTCCCTTCCTGATGTTAATAACACTTGTAGTATCCTGTGATTTAATTTCTATTCACGCCTACTTACACATATTGCGCTTATAAAATCTGCCACCTTCCCTGGCTAAGTTAATGTTGATAGTTGTGTAAGATTCCCTTTTGCCATACACATTTTTGGTGCTAGCTCTCCTGATAGAGTAATCAGTGGCGTAGCATGTGTTTGGGGCGCCCGGGGCGGTCTGCGGGGGGAAAGGGGGGTACTATCGCAGAATAGCGATGGCACCCCCCCTCTGCTCAGCGCTCGCCCCTGCGCTCGGAGCCCGCCCCCTGCACTCGTCCCTGCCCCCTGCGCTCATCCCCGCCCGCTTCTATAAACATTCTTGTACGCCTATGCCTGCAAAGGCGTAGAAGGATGTTTATAGAGGCGGGCGGGGGCGGCGCCAAGCTCAGTCTCTTTTGATGCAACACAGTTTCTGAACGATTCAGAATGTACCATTGCTGGTGCACCTGTATAACTTTTATTGCAGGTCTTTAAAGCTTTGTAGGCTGAAAATGTTATATCATTCTGCATAGAAATGTCTAGAAACTCTAAATCATAATCTCTTTTTTTCTGTTTTTTAGTACAATCTCTAATTGATTTATGAATCTTCATAATCTCCTGGGTATCCTCAATCTGGACTTCTCCTCCAGAAATGATTATTTGAAGATTTGTTTCTTGCTGCTCTATTTCTTGGGTTTTTCAGTAGAGAGCCTTTTTATACTCAAAACGGATTATGTGATTTTTTTGTTTGGTCTATAGACCCTAAGGTCTCCACTTTGATGATTTTTTTCACATTCCAACATCTGAGCCAAAATGCTTTTTTTGCTGTGACTGAAAGAACTGAAACTATAAATGTTTTCTTAACCAAGTGCATTGATGCTTAAAGGTTCTTTATACAATTATTTGCAAATCCTATATTTCTCTAGATACTAATGTGCTAACGCCAGTCTGCAAAATAATTCTTGTTCAAGATTCATCTACCCTATTATCCATTGGGCTTGCAAAAGTAGAGACAATTTTCACTGCTAAGACAGTACTTTTTGAAAGCCTAGCTACTGATGCATCCATAATAGGTTTTTCCTAGAACCTCTCTTCTTGAGCAGCAACTAGGTACAATGTTTGCATCTTACTCGATATTGTAAATGTTATGTCTGCTTTTACCCATTCATATAAAATATTTCCTTAATTAGTTAATGTAACATAAACATGACTGTACCAGTCATAAACATGGAAGTCCCGTTTATCCCTCAGTCTGAAATAAAATTGGATGGTTAACTAGCTTCTGACTGGCTTCTACGTGTTACCTAATAGTAATCCCCTGTTAAAGGGAATCTGGCTGCAGACCATGCCCTGTTCCACTCATGGTACTATTTTACACTCTGTTGCTAGAGTACTATTAATGAAATATCAGTGCTGGAACAATATAAACAAATTATGATAACAATAAAAAGGGTCTGATTCTGTCACTGGAGATCTATTGTACATTGACTACACATCTTTTTAAATAATAACAATAAAACACTCTAAACCTTCAGTGCTAGCTGTTAGGCTACTAATGAACTATAGTAGGGTGGATCTTTTATACCATGATGGGATTGGAACTGACCTATCCCTGTGGGTGAAATCTAAGAGATATCAGGTCTTCACACCAACCCCAACAATGACATATGAGTGATATGACCTTTGACGTAAGCGTATCCCCTGTTCATGGACCCAGCTTCTTAGCTTAACCAGGAGCATATGAACCTTAGTCCAGAAAAAGCAGGAGGAACCTTGCGCTCAGAAGGACGGTCTAGGACACAGACAGGGTGTGCTGCAAAAACCTCCAACCCACAACGATCACAGAGTAGAGAGAAACATCGAGGTCTGCGCTGCCCTAGGTGAAAAAGCTATATGGTGTAGTACGTCTTTAATTGGATATTGATCATAAAGATGGGTACTCACATCTATAATCTCATCAGTGCACGTATTGAGTGGCGATACCTTCTCCACCTCTTGGCGCTCGGAAGTAGTGATAAGAAATATGGATCCCAAAATCACGATCAAAAAGTAGCAAATTTATAAAAAAAATGGCAATCTCAACGAATATGCCTGTACATTCAAGATAAAATAAAATAAAAATCAAACTCCAACGCGTTTCGCCTGTTTTTGGCTTCCTCGGGGAGCATAAATTTCATGACATACCCATAGCTGTATTTATACATACTAACTTAACAATTCCATTAGTTTCTGGTGTACAGGGGCATGGTCAAGCATAGAAATACGCCCCTGTTTGACATTTTCTGGCTTATAAATCAAGGGATATGCTTTAATATATGTGTTAAAAAGGGTAGAGTTCATTTAACTTGTGCTTACAAATAATCGGCCACATGATGTTTAAATTTATATCTGATGTTTTAGTGCTGGCCGTTTCTCTGTCACGGAGAACCGGAAGTGACGTCAGCGTCGGCACCTCCTGTTCTCCGGCAGATCCTATGGCCACATTCTACTTAAATGTCAGGGCGTTAAACCCTATCTCAGCGCTTCCATTTTCATCAGATATAAATGATATTCGTTGAGATTGCCATTTTTTAATAAATTTGCTACTTTTTGATCGTGATTTTGGGATCCATATTTCTTATCACTACTTCAGAGCGCCAAAAGGTGGAGAAGGTATCGCATATGAACCTTAACCTTGAAGATAGAAACACAAAGGGAATTGAAGCAGCAATGAGCGCTGCCATTTGAATTTACTGCTGCTGACGTCATCCGTGACGTCAGCGGCTCCTGATTGGTTTAGCCAAACCAGGAAGCTCTGGGAAGAGATGAGTCTCCCCAGCGGCTGCCGCATTGAACAGCTAAATGTAATGATCGGTGCTCGCATGGAAGCACCGCTTGTTACATTTACTATACACAACAGAAATCCAGATTTCGAAAAGGAACATTTTCAAAATCCGGATTTCAAAAAGGAAAATGCCATTTTCGATGTTAATAAATTTCGCCCTGAATGTTCAAATTTTTTTTATTTTGCATTTTCAGTGCGAAAAGGACAATTTCAACTTACTTATGAAATAAATGGACCTTAGGTGGAAACACTGAATTTTCAGAGAGGTGTTAGTATAGAAATGTAAATGTGTGCTTTTTGATCTGGTCTGAGAATTAGTTTACGCTTAATAGGTTAAACTTAATATCTTGTCAGGAAATTAGCATCTTTATACAATGGACATTAAACCCAAACTTTGAATGATATCATTTTTTTATTCAAAATTAATTGGTTTGCAAGTTAATAATGAGTATAAGCATAGAAATAAAAGAAAAAAAAAAAGAAAAATCATTGGCATATATCCCTTTTGATATTTCCTTTATTATTACGCATATCGTAAAATGTATTTATTTTTCTCTTTGCTTTTCATTTTGATCTTCTCATCTGATTTCCAGATTACAATTTTACTATGTCTCCTGACAGCCTGAGTTAAAAAGTCACTCATACGACCAGCTACATAATTGATGAAACACAACTGTAGATTCCCATTATTATCAGAAAGTGCAATTTGGTACTGTTGTTTCAAAACTGAAATACCTCAAGGGTAATTACAGACCATAATGCTACTCAGGCTGCTTTGAAGTGGAAAATAATAGATTAAGATAGCAGTATGTCTATTCATTTTGTCCTTCAGCTCTAAATCATCAAGGTTCTATGTAATGCTGACCCTCATCTGCATCTGTGCACACTACTGTTTTGACTACAGAACTAAAAGGGTGAACATTTTTTATGGTCATGGTCAGCTTTATGGGTCAATTGAAATTCATAGTTAAAAAAAAAATACTGTATTTTTATTCTTGGCAGTAATGAAAGTTTTATGCGAATTGAATTTTCTTTGCTGTGAATATAGTATGCCTCAGTGCCTCTGACTGTCTGTCCACTCAACATGGAAAAGTGCACTTTTCGGACCAGCTAAATAATTTATTTCTGTGCCAATTATATAAGACACCATTTTCTAAGAGCAGTATGCGACTGAAAGATATACAATAAATCTTGATTATTTTGTATAAAAAACATGTTGCTTTATATGTTTTAATGTATCATATGTTTAGAATTAGACTTAATGTTGATTTATCTGTTTTGATTTAAAAAAAGTTATTTAATGATATCATTCTATATAAATAACATAGTAACATAGTTTATAAGGCTGATAAAAGACACAAGTCCATCCAGTTCAGCCTATTATCCTGCAATGTTGATCTAGAGGAGAGAAAAAGAACCAATTATCCTCATATTCGGGAAAAAATTCCATCCTGACTTATTCTGGCAACAAGAATAAATTTCCTGGATCAAGATCCCACCTATAGTTATCTAGTCTTGTAATGTTCTTACACTGAAGGAAAGCATCCAAACAAGTTCTGAACTCTTTAATGGAATTAACCATGACAACTTCTTCAGGCAGAGAGTTCCATAGCCTCACTGTTCTCACAATAAAGAACCCCTTCTATGTTGATGCAGAAACTTTCTTTCCTCTAAACGTAGAGGATGCCCCCTTGTTATACTTACAGTTCTTGGTATAAATAGATTATGGGAGAGATCTCTG
>JAKJJM010057525.1:0-12086 GCA_021901965.1 Pipa carvalhoi | reverse complement strand
TATATTGGAGGCCACATTAGTGAGCACCGAGTTGTATAACACCAGGGTCACAGCTTTCAGGCTGAGTGGATGTAAATATATAGGAGTGTTCTTCTGGGAAAAAAAAGAGGTTATCTAAGTCCAATTGGACTCGCTTCCTTTGTTCGTGATTTCGCTGTATCCTGGGAAACTCACTCGGTACACGACTTACACATGCACATGCAAAGTGATGCAAAAAACTTCCACAATTGTTGTAGGCTTCCAAATTGTATGCAAATTCGCCATACCACAGAGTTTGCTGACTATGCGAAAGTAGGACGCCTGATATATTTGGCAGGTTATAGATTCCTGCTGGTGTCACCAGAGCATTCTGCACAACTAGATTTGTGATGACATAAAAGACTGATTAAAATATGAGGTTTGTGTTAAAAGGCTTTTGAGTGACGTCCCATCAGAGGTTCTGCCCGCTAGATACTGGTCTTTACATTGCAGATGTTTATGCAAACCTCAGGGTGTTATAGCGCTTTCCTACTACCGAGTACCAGTCCTATTTTTCAAAGGCAACTAAATGCATTTTCCCTCCGCTAGTACAGCCTGCTCATCTCCCCAGATAATATCTAACATTTCATTTCATGTTTTGACAGCTGTATCAAAACCCTCTCTCCCTCTCTTCCTTTCACTGTATCTGTCTCCCTTTTCTTTTGTTTGCACAATCGATTTAAATGCTTTCCACTTTCTCATTTTCCTTTCTGCTTTTGTTCAATGCTACGGCTGATGACTGCTTTTTTCTTTCTCTTTTTTTTTTTCCTCTCCATTAAATCAGAATAGGCTTCATCAATAACTTATGGGGCTGGCGCCCCTAGATATGGAGGTGATATTAAAGGAAAAAAAGATGAGATTGCTTCAATTAAATAAACAAAGGCAGAGAACAGATATCCAGTTTACTTTCTTTTTTATTCATTTTCTTTGGGAACTGAAACATCTTCTGTCATCCTAAAATATTGGTGTCAGCAGTTGCTGCAATATACCGTTTTTTTTTTGTGCTGATTCTGGTGACTTTGAGCTCCCCAGTGTGGATTTTTGGATGGACAGAAAAAAGCCACTTGCATTGGATGGTTAAAATCAATGTTTCACATGCAGCTCATACATAAATGCCCATATGCTACACATAATGGGGGAGATATATATGTCATTTATCATTAAAAGGGAACTAATGCCTCTGAATTTATATGAATAAAATGCAGATTTAAGTGAAAGAGTTTATAAATATTGCAGAGGAATCATCTTTAATAAAGCATTATGGTAACACTTTAATTTCTCTGTTTATTATCAACTGCGCTGATTAGAATGTTCAATGCAGCTGATTCAACAGACACAATATAAAGTACAATCAAAGAAAATCAAGCAAACAGACCCTGCAGGGTCGAAGGGGCAAGACTAAAAATGGGAATTTTTATAAGAGAGACTACAATAAAAAAAGGTCTTGTCAGTATAAGCCATTGCAAAGAAGAGTTTACAGCTATAATAGTTAAAGGACAAGTTATCAGGTAGCAATGATGTTTACCTGGTGAGGCATGCTTCTGGTTCCTGTAGTGGTGCATGGGTGACTTCTGGCTACAATGAAAAGGAAAGGCAAGGGCACACTAGTCTTTCAGACAAACAACTTTATTGAGGTGAAGAAGTATCATTAAAGGCATTTGTCTGGTAAGCTGGTGTGCCCTCGCCTTTACCTTTCATTGTATCAGAATATGGACTCTGAGCCATGATGAGTGTGATGTCTAGGTGAGAAAAAGTGGCAGGTGTGTGATTAACTGATACTGCTATCTACTGACTTCTGGCTACAGACACACAAAGGATTGAGAAGATACAAAATGGCGGCTGGGGGGAAGGGGGTACTAGCTGAACAACTAGTTTCTCTGAGAAAGTTACTTTTTAATGAGTGTGATTTACAAAAATGCTTACATATTAACTTGTACTATTTTCTTTCCTTAATCTCAAACTTCCCCTTTAACTTCAGTGTTCATATACATATGTTATTATCTTAGAGCATAATGGGGGGGTTTATGTCCCTTTAATGTAGTTTATTATGATACCATATTGCATGTTATTGCATTATTATCTATGATACATTTTCCCTTTCATTCATACCTTTCCATGACAGCTGCTTCTGTTTGTATTATTGTTTCTGCTTTTGTCTCCCTTAATCAAAAGGGCCACTGGTGAAAAGCGAGGTTGTAATAGAAATGGACTTCTCGTCAATTATTGTAGGAGGTACATAGGGTAAGTCAAATTCATTGGTCAAAAACTTAGATGAAAAGTATTGGTTGTGCCCATTTGTTTGCACTGGTTAATACTTCCAGTGTTGTCATGGGCATAATTTTATGCTGCTGAAGTTGTCAAAAATGCTTTGGCACCCATAGCAGTATGGCAACATGTACGCCACATATAATCCACCACAGCAGCATTCCTTTATCAAGTTCATTATGATAGTGTGCAAAATTACTGCCTCTGTTACAATCATCCCAGCTCTGGGCAGTATATGGGGTTTCTGCATATTCGCTTATACAGCAAACTCTGCGATGTGCCCAATTTGCATCTAATTCGGATACTTATGATGGTCATAGACAAGGGAGTTCTTAGCACCACTTTGTGTGCATGTGTACATGTAATTCGGCTATTTATCAAGTGTCAGAGTATGTTGAAGTGGCAAATTCAGCAAGGCATAATGCTCCGAATTCACTGGTTTCACTGCGCCCAAGTGGCTTAGTAAATCGAGAGTAGCGAAATCCTGATTATCGGAGCGTTTGCGTTTTTTTCTGGTGGCTCATTTTTCTATTTCAGCTCCTGCCAGAAACTGAATGGTTAGCTGAAACATTCCTGGAAACAGCAACGGGATCAAGGACTTTGACAAAAATTCATGCAACTTCTTGCAACAAGAAACCTCCTTGCACTATTTACTAATGCATTCACTTACCTTCATACCACTTTGTACTGTTTGAAAACTTGAATGCAGGTGTTTTTATTGTTAAACTACCTGCATCCACATTTACATAGCGGTGTGAAGGTAAGTAACTAGTGCAAAGAGTTTTGTCATTGCGGGAACTCACTGCAGCTACAAAATTATTATTGTGACGGTAGTATTGGAGATGGAGACCCCTCTACTGAGAAGTCTGTCTTTAGTTCCTTTAATTGTCTTGCTTATGTACCATAACATACAGCACCATAGAGAAGCCTATAAAGAATGGACAAATTAAAATGTCATAGAGAGATACTACAACTAGGAGTCAAAGGACATATACAGGAGGATATATAAAAGCTCCACATTCTCCATTCATAAGTCTGGAAGCACAGAAGCTAGTTCAGCTATTCTGCAGTTTGATAATACTTCTTAAATAGAACAGTAACAACAGACAAAATGCCTGACTAATAATACACAACCTTTCCCTGGCAGTAACTGGCTATCTCAGATCTGATGTCCTTGATATGAGCCCCATTCATCTTTAAAAATGAATCCTTCTATAAATAAGAAATATGAATGTGCCTTTTAAGACCATTTGTCCAGAACTCTAATGGAACCAGCAGCATCTATCACCTTTCTCTATACTTTATGAGAGTCTTTTTTTATAGATCCTCTTAAATATGTATAAGATGGTGTTACTTATCTTGTTTACAGGGTTTAGTCCTTCGCATTTATTACCATCATAGGCCCAGCTTATTTATGGTAATTTTCCAGAATCTATTGCAGCCTGTTTAATTTAAATGAATACGGTGACACTTAGCCCTGAATATATGAAACACGTTTCTCTTGTAACACGGAGTAAAGCAAGGTATTTATGAGGAGCTATTCAATTTATGGTGATGGTAAACTATATTTTGATTTATTTCAGTGCAGGGTGCACTGATGAAAATACTGCGTTCTACGTTTCCCCACTGCATAAAAAATAAGGGGTTTTAATTAATGACTTAAAGGAAATCATTTCAGTTATATACTAGCCCGAGAAATGAACAAACTTAATACTTCTGATACTTACAACATGATTTTATTTTAATCAGCAACAATACTAGAAGATTGTGACATAGAGGGAACATTGCTTTTGTGCCAATGTAATGCATGGAAAAGAATACAGAAATTCTATCAGTTTTTTATGTGTGTAAAGCAATATAAAGCAATCATGTTCAACAGCAAACCTTGTCTCGTATTGGGCCAAATTAATGTTTTGTGAAAGGCAATATAGACATGTCACTACCCTTTTTGCTTTTCTAATCCAGTGATCTGCCTTGTTATAGAAGTGCCTGCGACTGAACAAGCAGGGCATTATTGGTATATTTGGTCAGATTCTGTTGTTAGAGGCAGATATTTTAATTTGCAACATGTCAGGATTGAGGGGGTCATTCTGGTAGCTTCGAATTTTCCATCCCGAATTCACTTATAGCGAACTCCCATTATAAAGTCACGACTGCGACAATTTTTTAGTCGCGGTCGCGATTTTATAATGGGAGTTCGCTATAAGTGAATTCGGGACGGAAAATTCAGAGCTACCGGAATGACCCCCTGAGTCCTCTTCCAGAGCGTACTACATGTGACTCTTTGCTATATTTTGTTGTCGTCACAATTAGAGAATGTTGACTTCATCTCAGATTCTTAGCAATCAGAGTCCAAGGATCGTTCCAGTTTTCCCTGTAACTGGTATATAGGGAAATCTGAAGAGAAAATTTGTCAGTACTCTAGTACTATTTGCAGGTTGTAATTCTCTTGGGTGCTTTATTGATAGGCGTGTACTCAAATATGATATTCCTCATTAGTGGTGGGATTTCTTAGTACTTATCCACTGTAGTATTTATCATTATTATCAACTATTGGTATTACTTATTCACAGGAATGGCAATGTCGGTGATGTTAGGTAGTTAGGTAGTTAGGACCTTAACAGAAGACATTTAAGAGGATTCAGTGACAGGGTCTTTGGTCTACATAACTACACCAGATAGGTTAAAATAAAGCTTACTATAGACAGAAAGAGAGGTTTTTAGAGAGAAGATTGGCTCTGCTCAGGAGAAACAGTGGACAAGTACATCTTCAGTAATAATTCTATCTCAGTTCTCTCAGTCCATCCAAATGTAAAGAGAAAAAGAAAGCATTCCATGGAGAAGGTACTTAAACCTGTTTCTCTCTCGCCATTGCTGCATTGCACCCCCACAGTCCCAAGGACATTTATGACTGGAAATCACTCCATGCTCAGTTCCTTGAGATCAGTCAAAAATCAAGAATAGGTATTGTCTTCAGCATGGGAATGAACATATTATTAGGCTGTGTATAAAATTAATAATATAAAAACACGAGAATAAAGTGTACAGTATATAAGTAGTAGAACCTAGTAATTTAATCAGCTGTCTAACAATCTAACTTTTCATCATCCAGCAAGGATTTGTTGTTGTATACAATCTACCATTACAGGTTGCAGCCATTCCTTTTAACACACCTAAAGTAGCATGTTGCTACTGGATGTGTGGATTATTTCTTTAAAGCAGAGAGATATACAATGCTGTCAAAGGGAGCATGCTTTCCATACAGGGAATATGCACTTCCTATTACAATCAAAGACTCGACATCATGGGCTGTCAATGCTAACAATGCCTAAATAATCCTACTCCTACAAACTGCTAACTAGGAAACAACCCTACCGGTTACAGGTTAATACAATCTATAACTAGGAGGGTAGCTTGGTTATAAACAATGTTTATATTGCCTCAATAGGCAAGCATGACACCTTAAAAAAGGAAAATCCAGTAAGAGGGAGATTCCTTCATCACTATAGAGACATACTAGGGATGATGGGGAACCTGATATATATTTATTTAGTAAGGCAAATATAAGAAGTGCACTGGAGAAATGAATAGTACTCACTTTACCTGAAGGTTGAAAGCTCTGAGCAGTATCCTAGACATTAAGAGGAATTGACTATTAGTCTGCTCACATTTCAAGCATAAGTAGATGTAGAAGTCAGATCTGTGCAGTGAAGGTGTCTTATTGTGTGCTTGGAAGGGAATAACTAGTATTGAGAACCTGGTACGTTTTGTGAGAAGAAGATTGCAGAGGGTACCCCTGAGCCTCATCCTAGTTCTCATTTCAGGATAGTCAATTTGTAGCTACCATAACTTTTTATAGTCTCTAGTACCCATGGGAATATTTCTTTTCTACCAAGAATAAATGTTGTAATTGGTTTTCTAGGGTAGGGAGTGGATTTCGGGCGTCTGAGGTCTACTTTATGAAGCAGCACATAATCACTTCTAACCTGGGAGAATAAAGCAAGCAAATGAGGATAGAGAAGGCTGAAGATGAGCAGGATCATTCCAGAAATGTCCAAATGCCAAAGTGATGAGAGACTGCAGAGCTACAGGAATATACATTCATCTGTTCTGTGCAGATGTTTCTGCAGCACATTAATGTTGTTAGCAAAGGACCGACTTTGGCTGAGGCCAAGTTTAATTAGTTCTTGGGTCATTAATTAAAAATACATTCTTAGCCTCCGAGATTCAGTCCTTAAGGTGGACTATTCTGTTAGCTTTTAAAAAGAAACATAAATAAAGAACACAGTTCCAAAAAATGAAATATCAAACTACACGTAACCCAAAGTGCAGACTACATGGGTAATGTTTATGAAAGTAGATCGCAAATATGTTTTCCCTGTATTTCTAATGTGACTGGGATAACTGTACTGCTGTCATGGAGAAACCATTAACCTGTAGAATAAAGGGACTGCACACACTATTCTTCCATCAATTGAAAACTAAATGTAGCAGAGATGAAGGCACAACCACATACACAAATATACACACACACACATAAATAAACAAATATATACACACATTCAAATACATACAAGGACACAGACAAACATTCACATGCCTCCACAAACATATACATACATTCACATGCACACACATTCACACATATATGCACACATATACATACATTCACAGAAACACACAAAAAATATACATAAGACATATACACACACAAACATGCATAAACACATTTAAATGCACCAACAAACATACATATGTACATTCACATACATATACACTCACACATGTACACACATATACATACACACAGATACACACAGACATGCATAAACACATTTAAATGCACCAACAAACATACATATGTACATTCACATACAACATTATGGGCCAGATTCCGTATGCTCCGAACTTCTGCGGAAATGCCTTTGTGAAGGCATTTCCACAAAGTGCATGAGGCGCACCTTTGAAATAGTCGCGGTCACGCTTCAAGAACAGGCGAACAAAGCGGCAGAGCGGCCGCTCTGTTCACCTGTTCTTGAAGTGCATGAAGCGTGTCTGCGACTATTTGAGTGGGCGCCTCATGCACTTTGCAGAAATGCCTTTGCAAAGGCATTTCCGCAGAAGTTCGGAGCATACGGAATCTGGCCCTATATGTGTTAGAAGGACTTCACCCTTATGGCTTTCTTTTCATGTGCTGTAATTGTTTGCCACCTACTAAAACTTCCAAGCAAAATATATGGTCATAACCAGAGGATAGGTGTGTGGAAAAAGTGGGGTATCACCTTTGCCATGGAGCAAATAACTAGGAATAGTCTTTCTTGTAGACTAAAGGTCAAGGTAGACCTGTAACAGGAGCAAAAAGATGTTCAGATTCTCTGAACACAATGCAGCTCTATCCTGTGTCCGCATAAACAATATAGTGTATACTCATACCATGAAGGTAGTCTCCGTGTGCCTAGGAGAGAAGACCTGCTTGTCAACTCAGAGATATGGTCAAAGAAAAATTCTCTTCGACACTCCAATGGAACTTATACAAGCACATTTTAATCATGCAGTTTAAAAGACATAAAGAGTGTTTAGGAAGGCTTCCAGTACAGCATGCATCTTACGCGTTTCGCACTTTGTGCGCTTAGTCATAGATTATCTATGACTAAGTGCTCAAAGTGCAAAATGCATAGAATGCATGCTGTATTAGAAGCCTTCCTAAAGATGCTGTATGATTAGTTATGTATGTAACTGCATGATTAAAATGTGCTTGTATAAGTTCCAATGAGTAATGCATATACCCGTAATAGGACCCTGGTTAGACTGGGCCAAACTCAGGTTAGTTTATATGATAATATTTAGTAAAAGTTAATCCCCACAGGGTGCACAATTGATGTTTTCTCTTGTAGAGAGGCTAAAAGAGATATTCCAAATCTTAAGTTTTTAAAGAATATTTTTAGTAAGGCCTCCTGCCTTAAAGGGTTAATTTAGCTAGTCACATGCAGGCCAGCCTGTGACTTCAGCTACCCTTTACATTGCTGTGTTGCATCTACTTCTGTACTCAGTATCCTGATCTGTTGCACACAATCAGGGAGCGGTAAGTAAATGGGAGTCCCCCAAGCCCTACGGTAGACAGGTATGTTCTAGCCTGTGTCAGAAAGAAAATATAGGCAGGTCTGGATGTGATGCCACAGAGAATTTTGTGTCCCAAAGGGGCTCATTGTGTTACATTGGTATTAAATCAATCAATGAATTCAATCAATATTACATTTGAGAATTTTGGAACAACAGCTTTTATAAATGTGATTTTAGATTAGTGGAAAATAAGCTATTTTGGAATGAGCATTTATTTAAATGCTTTTATCCAACACATTCTTTAATATCTATTTTTACATATTCTTCTCAACGTGTTGAATAATGTGTTTAAATGCTACTTCCCAAGATTTGATTGGATACGTAAAAGCATATATATTAACTCAGCTGCATTGTATATGCCTTAACGTATCCAAAATAAACCAATAAAGCAATTTTCTTTTTTTTTTTTGAGGTGAAAGTGAAATATTCACCTCATAGTAGAAGAGTAAGCCACCTGATATGAATTATTTACCAGAAGAAGGTAAAATTTATATACAAGAAATGGGTCACCTAATGTAACTAATCTAGCAAATAATAACTCAGCCCTCTAAACAAAGAGAACAATCGACCAGAGAAAGTGATAATTTCTCTGAAAATCTGAAAGAAAATGTAACATTCTCAAAAAACATTAAAACCTAACCCTTAGGGCCACATTCCGGTACATCCGAATGTGCCCGATTGCACCTGATCGAACTGATTTTTGCAAAGTGAATGAGGCGCACCGATGAAATTATCACAGACGCGCTTCAATACGCGCTTGAAGAACAGGCGAGCAGAGTTTTGTTCACCTGTTCTTCAAGCATATTGACAATTTCAGCGGCGTGCCTCATGCACGAAAATCAGTTCGATCAGGCACATTCAGATGTACCGGAATGTGGCCCTTAACCCTAACCATTTAAAGAGGGGTCAGTGCCCTGCAATCATTAATGTTCCCTTTGTCTGAATAATATCATCCACAGAAAGTTCAGATGTATACCTAACTAGACCTAGATCCAAATTATTTTTTTCATATTTGAGCAGAATTGTCCTTAATGATAAATAAAAAATTGTCTGACATAGGAACAAGAAAAAAAGAATTGAAATTTGAAAAGCCCCTCTAGTCAAACAACCTTTATAAACTGACTTTTTTGGTATTAGTCTGTTTTTTTGTGCTTGAGAAAAAAATGCTTCCAGTTGTACCAACCTGAAAAGAATGGGACTTACCTAGATTAGCTGTATCAATAAAAGCTGGAAAAACACATTTGTACTCACAGTAGTTTATTTAGCTGAGCTCTACAGCTATGGATATACTTCATGTGTCTGTGACCAATCATCCTGCTGTAGCTATTTTCAATCCCATCGGAAACTGTTATGGAGCAAGGGATTTCCTCGAATTTTGGATGAGGATTATAAAGAAAAATCCATATCACCTGTATGATTTCAATGAGTTGTAAACACATTTTCAGATACAATAAAGCTTTTCAAGAAATTAAATATATAGCAGGTTTTAGACAGGGAGCAGGTCAGGGAATAACTAAACAGAGTAAACAGAATGAGTCTTCTTGCAGCTAGGACCTCCCTAGGTATTGGGGGTCCTGATGATTCCTTTATGCTTGCTTGTCTTAATACACTGTTGGTAAGGTGCAGAATTAAATTATCATGTCTGACCCACCCTTCTGTGTCACATGGTAATCCCTTTAAAAAGGCAATGTAGAAATAGAAATGTTTTGACAGGATAAGTGGAAAAGTATTAACACTAAGCCCTGATCTATATAGTATACTTTTAGGGGAAATACTCTGCATGCCTCTCTAATTAATCATCCTGTCTCTCTTTTGCCTTTACCTTCTAAACTTCTGGAATGTCTCATCTGCACCCGCCTTACTAACTATCTGCATGCCCACTATTTCCTGGACCCTCTGCAGTCTGGTTTTCAGCCAGGGCTCTCTCTACGGAGACTGCTCTGTGTAAATTTGCTAACGATGTCCAGGTTGTGATGTTATCAACTAATTTGGTCTTCAGTTTCACTTGTATGCAGATGAAGCCTAAATATACTTATCATCTCCTGTGCTAGCACCTGAAATCCAAACTCAAATCTCTGTCTCCTGGCAATCTCCTCTTGGATAGCCCAGCACCAGCTCAAATTAAATCTCACTAAAACAAAATTGATTATTTTTACAACCAAACCTGGACCTACTCCTACCTTTTTCATTCAAGTTAAAAGTGTGATTAATATTAACACACTTAACTTCTGTAAGTTGTCTTGGGGGGACTCTTGTCTCTTTCCTTCTCTTATATCTACCACTGCCAAAAACTGTCAACTTTCTGTTACATTTCCTTTGTAACATTTCCAAGAGCCACCCCTTTCTCTCTCAGGTCACTGCTAGCATTCTCATGTATGCTTTCATCTTATCTCACTTGGATTACTGCAGTGTTCTTCTATCTGGCCTTCCAGTTTCCCTCCTCTACCCAATTCAGTCTATTCTAAATTCTGCTTTCAGAATTCTCTCCCTCTCTTCCCAGAAGGGACAGTCTTTCTCCCAACCTCTCTCTGTTGCATGGCTCCCTACTAAAAAACAAATCATTTACAGTGTCCTCTTTATGACATTTAAGGCACATCACTCTCTTGCCCCTCCCTACATTTCCTCACTCTTGTGCCCATATATTCCTCGACGTTAACTATGTTCCTCTCAAAGCAATCAGCTTTGCACACCACACAACAATACTGCCCTTTCTCGTCTTAAACCATTTTCTCTTGCTGCCCCATATATCTGGAATTCTATACCCTTTTATCTCCACTAGGAACATTCCCTCTCCACTTTTAAAATTAAACTGATATCCCACTGTATGGAGCACTTGCACTAATTTTATGTATAAATTATACAGTATATTATAGTTTATCCTTAAGTAGCCATTTATGCTTATTATTTATATTTATAGACCAGTGACCCAGCACATTGTTACAGCTCTTATTACCATTCTATCTGTGTATGTAAGTCTTACTTCTATGTAGATTGTAAGCTCCACGGGGCAGGGACCTTCATCCTCTTGTTTCAGTCATGGCCTGACACTTAAAGTGATGTATCTTCATGATTTTAAGCTTGTAATTTACTTCATTTGCATTTTGTAAAGCACTGTTTCCAAGTTTTGTTTTTGTGATCCAAAGGAAACCAAAAAGTCACACAATTCACAAGAAATGCAGAAAAAGCTTTCTTTGAACATTACCTCAAAAACTTTCAGTTTCTATCTTTCTTCACATATAGTGGTGAGAATTCCATCTGTTTTAAGAAGGCTTTTTCTGAATCTCACATTGCTCCAGAAACAAAAAAATTTACTTTAGTTCTGCTCTGGTATGAAAATCGATACAGATTTTTTTCATTAGAAATTTAAACACAATTTTACATTAATAATCACAATTTCCAACAATCCTTTGCCTTTAAACAATAATGTTAAAATTTACATTTCATACATACTTGACAAAGCATGATATTAGGTTCTACAATGTTTGCTAATGGCCCGAGGAACATGGCTTGGTGGTACCAGGAAAGACACCTAGGGCGGTATTTATTAAGCCCGAAAAGACTCGACTGGAGTCTTTTCGTGCTTAATTTGGGCAGTCCCGATTTCCACATTATGGAAATCAGTGTTTCTCAATTTCCATAATATGGAAATCGGGTATTTGTACCGAACCGTAGCCATAAGTTAT
>JAKJJM010057488.1:0-10665 GCA_021901965.1 Pipa carvalhoi | reverse complement strand
CCCCTACCCTTGCCCCCCCCCCCCCCCCCAACTTACTATCGGATTCCTCTGGCAATTCAAAAGTAGCACAGGTAGATCACTGGGTCACATGACTCAAAGCTGTGTCAAGCTGATTGACCCAGCTAAAAATCAGCCCTTCCCCCTTCCGAGATCACAAATATGTCATGCATATAGGGGATGCTGTGGCATTGTAATTTGCAGGGATGCAGGGGTCTGTAACAGCTGTGATTCATAGTCTATCTTCTAAAGTGGAAGGGAAAGTAGTAGAAGAGATTGCATGCTTGATGGTACAAAGCAAAAAAGAGAGAAGCAGGTATGAACATATTCCCAGCAACAGAAGATGGCTACATAAATATAAAGAGTCTTTCATGTAGATGGCAGATGACACTAACCATGATTATTTCTGTTATTCTATTTGTATGAATGCACAAGAGTATATATTCATGGCTTAGCTCAAAATGCGAAGGCCCAGGGGCCACTTTTAAACTGATATAGGCAGGTTTCTTTAAGCCACAATGTGGTATTTAAATAAACCTTAGGGTTCTCAGTAAAATCCTCTGGAAAGAGAAGCCCATTCTGAGGGCTTAATGTCTACTTAACCCATTTCACTTACTCCTGGTACGGCATATGACTGTCAGCTCCTGCATCTTTATTTAGCACACACTATTGTGACCTATAACAGAAGCTACCATGCCTCTACCTAAAGCTATGGCCTAACGCTTCATGTAGAACCTATGTCCTAAGACACACCTATCCCAAATGTGTTTGTAATGTTCTTTTTAACTTCCCCCACTCAGCTATACCTGTGGCTTTTCAAGACACCTTGTCCTAAGGCACACCTAGAGGACCCCTATCTCCAGGTACTCTTACTCAGTCAGTAAATCTCTCTGTCCCTCTTAGTGGATCTTCCCCCCAACTGGCTAGGTAGATAAAGAACACTCTCAATCAGGGACACCTTATATAACTTAGGTCACATTTCCTGCCACATGATTCACTCACATGCAAATTCCCACTGCAAGACAATTTTAGAAATTTAGATATTGTCGTTAGCTCCTAGTTTTAAATAAGTTTTATTCTGGGAGTCTGTTTTCAAGAAAAATAAATAGAACAGTAAAAGTTAGGAAATCTACAGTACAGTGGTTTCTTTTACATTAAACATGAAAACAAATAATTCAACTACATTTGGAGAAGATTCTGACATTCTGCTAAGAACTGTAGCCTCTGATATCACAGCAATAGTGGCCAGCAAATGCTGAAATGTTGCCTTAGTAGCAGGTTAGCGGGCTGATTGCCTTTAAAATGCTCAATTTATATCCTGGAGTTTGTTAGAGGAGCCAAGTCCTTTAACATAAGTCTATGTAGTAATTATAGTCTAAAGAAGGGCAAAGCATGGTTTGGACTATTTAAGTAAGTTAACAGACCCTAAGAGGTAAATGTATCTAAGTCAAAAAGGTTTTTTGATGGTCTAATGCTGAAGAAATAATATTTCTTTTATTATACCAGTATCGCTTATTTAAAAATGCTATTTTCACCATGTAGAAAATCACATTTTTATGCATTTTAGTTAATCGAAAAGTTGTTTTTGATCCTGTAAAAAAATCGTCAAAAATCTTGATAAATATCCCCTTAAAAATTCATAAAAGTCATGAATACATTTTTAAAGCCAAGTAACCTGCTGTAACCACACCGTAAAAGCTAAGGACTAAATTACAAAAACAATGGAATACTAAAATTAAATTATCCTAATTCCTCTATTGCTTAAAAATGAAGATCCTGTCCCCACATCTAAAAGGGCACTCTAGTTTGTATATGGGAGGTATTTATGTATATTTGTGTGGGATGGACTTCGTGTCAGAGACAAGGAGGTAAAGAGAAGGAAAATTACATGACCTCAATCCTATCACCTCACCGCCCAACACAAAAGACAAGGTTATGCTTCTTACACATCTCTTTATGTGATTATATTGTGATTATTTTATTATCTCCCTAGCTGACTTTATTATGTACCAGAAAGAGAAAAAATTCATTTTACCAGTCACTTGTGTACCATCACTCCCTGCACAGCCTTGATTTAGAAGGTTCTTAGTGACCCCTGTGCTTCCATTAAACAATATAACCTATTCAGCAGCACATGGAATGTTACGGTATGGTGGCTGTAGAGGAAATTAAAGACCATGAGCCTTGCGGTTAATATGTATAAATATGCTTGGGCAACCTCCTGTTGTGATTTTGATTTCATATCAATATCATTTGTCAGGCAGGGTTGCCAACTTCTTATTCATTATGGTTGTAAACTGCCAAAACGCAAGCAAGCATAATAAATCATTGTTTGTGCCTTGTCGTGCAATTTAATTGGGTTTATACAGATTTAACTGGACTGTCAGCAAATATTTCAGTTCAGACTGCCCTGAACTGTATTCATAGTCTGGTATATTTCCCAGACATTTGCTAAGCTTTGAGTATGCCAAATATTTTCTTTTGTTAAAAAAAAAAAACAGATACAAGGAATCATAAATTAGAGTGACATAATAATCAAAGTAGGGATTTTAAAAGATGAAAGTGCTTTTTCATAATCAGTAATGTTATGTATTGGTAATTCAATTATGAAGCAGATAAGTAGGCTTCTATGTACGTATGTGTGACCCATGGACAGTATGGCCAATCATATAGCAATAAACAGAAGCAAAAGCCAGGATAACATGCCTTCTACTTTTGTAGGGCTCGCTATGTCTGTTTAAAAAACATATCACTCAACCACTTTGACTAAAGGTTCATGAAAGCAGGGCCAGCCTTAGGGTGGGAGGTTCCCTGTGCGACGGGCCAGCAGGGCACCCCTCCCACCATGTGGTGGGGCCGACTGCCCCCCTGCCTCTGTGGGGTGGCTCTGGCTGACCCCTTTCCACCCTGTAGTAGAACCCATGCCAGCAGAAGCTCCTAACTCTGAGCTTTTGCTCCAGGTGCTGCCACTGCTTTTGCCATGCTTGGCCATGGAGCCCTCAGGGAGATAGCGCACTGAGTGGTCACACACCCCAAAGGCTGGCTATGCTTGAGAGAGTGCCTCTCTATCTTTTAAAGTGGACCTATCACCTCCTGATTTTAACATTTTTACATAGTTAGTGATTATATAACATAAATGAAACAGTTTGGGGTAAAAAATTCATTAGGATAGCTAAGTTATACTCATTGTAAACTTGTCCCAAATTGAAGCTGTGGGAGCTGCCATCTTTTGTCCAACCTGCCAATCACCAACAGACACGCCCCCAATGCCAGAGTCTGACTTCCTTATTGTGCCTCTGCTCACCTGCTCACAACCCACCCCACCTCTGTTTATTGATGTGTGCAGGAGCAGAGGATCGCACCAGCCCTCCACTCGCACCCTCCCCCCGTGACTTGCGGCACTGATGCCTACAGGAGTAGAGCACATGCTCCCAACTCGCATCCCCCCCCCCCGGTTGACTTGCGGCACTGATGCTTGCAGGAGGAGAGGATCGCACCGGCTCTCCACTCGCACCCCCTACTGCGAAAGTAGCAGTCTATTGCAACTGTCTTTAGCTGGCGAATTCACACCTTTACATGACAATTCAGACTTTAGAGAATAACGCCCTATATGCTGCTGTGGGGACCTTTCTGCCTGCAGTAGAAGAAAGAAGACCTGTCTCCCTAGAAAAGGCACCCAGTGTAAGGACGCCCTAGGTTGTAGTTAGTGCAGATTAGCTTCTGTAATAGGGCACAGTAGCTTCATGCCAGCAACTAGCTCTGCCCGCCAAGGAATAATAAGAGGTAGACCCCAGGGGTCAGAGGTAGATATCCTCACCCCAGTTGGGGGTCACATCGCCCAAAGTAAGTTTCCTCTGAAGAACACATTTAGAAGATCGGAAATCTGCTACATCCATATGTAAAGTCCCAAATGGTTTGTTACTGCTCTTTTAAAGTCTTGTGAGAGTATTTTATGTATTATTTGCTATATAGTTGCTGGGCAACTTTTCTGTAAATAAATCAGTTTCCGATTATTTGCACAGAATCCCTGGAGCACCCATTGTGTTTGAATCCACAATTGTAAACTTGTAATTGATGATGTCCATGCCCTGAGATTGTGCTAGCCTGTGTGAGTTATGCAATGTAAACTGCCCCATTTGGAGTATCTCCTACAAAGGATTCTGGGAGATGTAAACAGCTGGGTACCCAGTGTAGGATAGAATTTTACTTTAAAGCTCAACAGCTTGTTTTTATTCCACAGAGCAGGTTACAGCAATGTAACACTCTAAAAATGCTACAAATACTGACCTGGGTGAAGGTTTCTGCACAAGGACACAAGAGCACTGTAAAAGTAGTTATGTAGTTAGCAACAAAACAATGAAAATACCAAATTAACATATTACTAACATTTTTGTGTTTAGATAAATAATGAAATATTTATAATAATTTTTATCTCCCATTCCATTTAAGTAAATGTGTGAGCAGCCATGAGGAAAAGTTCCAAAGGACGATAGATGAAATCAATTACAGATAAAGTCATGGGCAAATATGGGGATAACTGGAGAAAATGCCAAACTGAATAACACTGGAATGCACAACAGACAGAAAGGAGAATGTTACAGACAGTAGCTGCAGGAGGTAGAAGCGCACACAGAAATAAAAAAAAGTATAGTGCAGTATTGTTTGTGAAGTTAATTAACCTCCACTGTAAAGGGAAGCACTATCCCCAGTGATAAGAAGAATAATATAAACACACCACCACGTAAAGCACCCCATAAGATTGGGTACTCACCAAATGTAACAATCAAACATGCTTGTCAATATTTAAACAGCAAACAGAAATTTCTTCAATACAATCAATATTTCTTCTGATTTCCAAAACCAGTATACTCAAGATTTGTTTTCACAGTGTTCCACAGCAAAATAAGAACAATTCCATAGTGTAAAACTGTATTTAATAAAGTGCTTTAGCAAAAAGTAAAATATTATACTTACAAAGGTACGTATAAAAGGTGCAAATAAAGTATATTCAATAATGATGCCGTTCTCAATGCCAGAATTTAAAATTTCCAAAATTTCACATTTCAGTGTTCCATCAATGGCCCATAAGCACATCTAGTTAGAAATGCCATATTGGCATGGAATGAGGTACCAAGGGGTCGAGAGTTACTTCCACATGCCAGTGGTGGAACGCATCGCGCTCCTTCACCACAGATTTCTTCCACGTTCCAATGGTGGAAAGCGATCGTGCCCCCCCCACTTTTACTTAGGCCTCATAACCATATCTATATAATGAAAATATTAAGGAATTTCAACCATCTCAATGTTATATATTTCAAGAAAGAGTAAAGCTTAAAGGGAATCTAGACATTGAAGAAAGGAGACTTTCGAATGCTGCCAGGTCCAAATCTATATTTAGACCCCCTGGAGTTAGAGTACATTTCTCATACCGTATATCCAATAAGTTTCTTTTGTCTCAGTTTAAGGAACCTATTTGCTTCTCTCCTGGACTTTCAAATTTATTCAGTTATGAAGTATTTTAGACCTTGTGGATCCTTATTGTACTTTTAAGAAATGCGCTGATACTCCATTACTCTTTAAACCTATTTTATTATTCCTAATATGTTCTGATATCCTAGTAGCTATTTTACATTTTTTGAACCCTTTACAGATTTTGTTGCAGGGACAAACAATTGTATAAATCACATAATCACTCAAACAATTAAAGAATGGCTTTTTATTTCCATTTTTTAAGATTTTTTTTTTCAACTTAATTCTTAGCAACATATTTACAAACTCCACATTTTGATTTATGGCATTTAGAAGTTCCAGAAATCTGTGTCAAAGCCACAATTTTGTTTCTTCAATGCATTTTTCATTTTGTTAAATCTGATATAGCTATCATGCCTTTAATGAAAAGGCCTTTCTTGGAAATACATTTAGGACATGGGGTAAAAATTAGCCCAGAACCTTGTCTTCTTGTAAAATATTCCAATATTTAATAATTACATTCTGAATTACTTCATGCTCTTTAAAATATTGCATACTAACGGCTGTTTGAAACATGTTAATATCATTTCCTATGGCTTTTTAATTATTTTTCAATAGGTGATCCCTACACACCTTATCAGCTTTCTCTCTAGACTCATTAGTTAATTTTGTAGAGCAACCTTTATCTTTAAACCTCTTTGCCAAATCATGCGCCTATTTGCTTGGAACAATTTTTTTTTTACTCTTAAGGATCGTCCATATGGTTATATATCCATTTTGTATGATGACTACACTGCATTCAACAAATTATTAGTGTCTGTCGGTTTACGATAGAGTTTTGAATGTATATTTGCATCTTCATAAATCAAATTCAGATCAAGGTAATTAATCTTTACCTTGTGAAATGAAGATGTAAATCTTAAAATCACATTCATTGTCATGCATCTATTCTATAAATTTCTTCACTTCTAACTCTGTTCCCCTCTATAGACATAGTAAGTCATCTATGTATCTACAATAAAAGATAATATTTCCTTCATGCTTTTTATTGTTCCATATAAATACACTTTTCCATATACGCATATATAGATTAGCAAAGGAGGAAACAAGCTTGCTCCTCATTGCCATCCCTTTAACTTGTAAATAATATTGTTCTTCAAACAAAAAAATAATTATTCTTTAAAATAAAATTAAGACATTCAAAACATAATTTGTGTATCTTCATATTTGTCTCACTCTCTTAATAACCTTTCTGTTGCTTTAACTCCTAAATCATGAGGAATACTTGAAGATATTCAACTTGGTGTATCTTTACTTTGTTTGACTTTCTCCATTTGTTTTAATCCCCTATCATCATCTTCTTCTCTTCTATTTTTCTCAACAATTGGATAGTGTGGTTTCAGGTAATCAGGAGAGTCAGGTAAATGAAAAAATAAAAAGCACACATATATAGAATTCTTATATAATCTTATGAAGGAAAGTTGAAATCCATGCAAAAACATCCTAATTATAAAATTTCAATAAAATGGTTTCTTCCATTAATCTAAGTCAAGGGGGAAATTTATAAAGGACATTTCTTTTGCGCTTTACATTATTTTTAATGAGATTCACCTTCCTTTGCATACCAATATTAACATTGACAGTATTTTTTGATCCAGAAAATCATATGAATGTGGAAAAATGGCCAGACCTATTCCATAGAGAATACATAGAATATTTTTTTTGTCAGTCTCAATCAGGTGAACGTTTTTGGCGAAAAAATTGGATACATTTTATAATTCGTCAAAATAGATATATTGGTATATTGCTGACGAGATATTGGTATATTGCTGATATTTCACTACCTTTACTAAGTCTAAAATCTTCTTACTTTTATAAATATCCCCAGGCTGTGCACCTTTAGTGTTTCTGTTGTGCTGCTTTGCTCATGATGATCTACCTATTGTAAAACCATACACAAATAAACCATCTACTAGTTATAATTTAATGCTTCAAATGCAACTTTAACTTCAAATTATAGGATAAATTAAGAAAATGAGTGTTCTTCATTCTAAAGCCAAGTAGTTTATTCCTTCAGGTCAGTTTGTTGTGCTCTTCCCCTGTAATGTTTTTCATTAATTCAGTAAGGTATTATATTAATTCCCCATAATCCCTGCTCAACAAGAGCAGTCAATAGGATTTATAGTGAGCTAGCTTACACTAAACTGGCTCAGCATGAAGTATCTCTCTTAATGCTATAAACATAAATTGTTGCATACTTGAATTAATAATAATATTTTATCTGGTAAAGCATTTCTGTCTAGACAAAAATACCAATTAACTATCCTATTTATGAACTTATTGCTAAAATTCAATATTACTTGTTGGTTATTTATATTCATAATGCATTATATAGTTTGGTTCTGACACAGGAACCTATTTTTTTAACTAAAATCTAGGGCGAAAGTTATTAAAACCGCAAAGACTCGACTGAGTCTTTGCGGGCTTAATCGCACGAGAATTCTTGCAACAGCACTTGGCGGGGATCTCGATTACGCTCCTCCGCAATTGAGATCTTTCGCCCAAAAGTAGCCATAAGTTCTATGGCTAAAAACTTTTGGGTGAAAGATCTCGATTGCGGAGGAGCGCAGTCGAGATCTCGCCCAATGCGATCGCGAGATTTCTCGCGCGATTAAGCCCGCAAAGACTCAATCGAGTCTTTGCGGTCTTAATAACTTTCGCCCCTATAATTTAGCATATGATACTATATTTGAGAACATGAAACCTTTAAATAGAATAAGAAAAGTATAGGTTGAAGTTCTATATGATAACACATATGTTACAATGTTCACATAATAAATAATCAAAGGTGTAAAGGGTAAAATTTAAATGTCTGCAAAGATGATTCTATTAGACTGATATAATTCCATAATAATAACATACAAAGTTGTGTAAATGCATGAAAATGTCACAGTTTGACAATTCACCAATCTCCAAATTTATTAAAGATAATTTCTTGCCCAATTTCTCACCCAATTCAACAATTTGTATGCCTTCCAATGCGCTGCTTCTAAAAGGCATGCAAATTGTTGAATTTACATAATTTTTATGTTATTATGGAATTATAGCAACCTAGTAGGATCATCTTTGTAGACATTTAAATTTTACCCTTTAAACTTGATTATTTATTATGTGAACATTGTAATATGAGTCCTATCCTATTGAACTTCAAGCTATCCTACTGAACCGATCCTTTTGAACTTCAATATAATAACCATCATAGGTTGAGCGCAGACCCTTTTATATGACTTTACGCTATGATGCAATTTGGTGGTGGTCAGTATTGACATCATCAGACTGCGCACCACACTGCCGTCCTGATGTCTTTGCGCTCTGCGTTGTGATTTATGGCGTGATGTCATATGCAGGGCTCCCCTTTATAAAAGGGTCTGTGTTCAATCTATGATGGTGACATTTTCCTGCCTTATGACAATACTATCATACTTAAGCCAGTATGTTTTCATTAGTGTAGAAAAAGATAGTTATGGTGGTATTATCTCCTTTAAGCATATCCATGTGAAGATGACATCACTTTGCTTCAATACAACCATTTAGAATAAATCCTCTACAATACAACATCACTTTAACTTACTATGCATAGAAATCACTATGCAATCATTTGCCATCTCCCCGTGTGAATATGCTGTTTAGTGAAATACACAATTGACTTTGCTACTCTACAGGCAAATTGGCAAATTTACATCAAGAAGCAAATTCGGGGGCTTATTCGTCAAAGTGATAATTCGACTGTCGAAGTGAATTTGCATTGCTTCAGTCCGATTCTCTACTCCTTATTCACTAAACAGTATATTCCCATAGCAAACAATCAACTGCATCAGTAGCTGTATCTTGTGTAGTGTGGCATAGTCAGTCGGACAGGGTGAGCCCTGCCATCAGCCCCTAATTCGCCACTTCAAGATGCATTGTGGAATTTGCTACTGTGACAGACTCCAATGCTTGATGAATAGGCGAATTACCTCTGCACATGTACACATAGTGGTGCAAAGTCCACGAATGTCATAAGCTGTTGAACTGGTCTCAAATTTGACACATCACAGAGTTTGCTAAAAACCAGAATATGGGGGAAGTAGAGAATAGATGTGAATTTACACCTTTACGCAATAATTCAAAATTTCATGAATAAACCCCTCGGTTTTAAATGAATATGTCCCAAAAGTGTTTCAAAATGGGAAAAATTGGTAATATTTAACTCTTTATTCATGTAGCGTCAGAATGACAAAATCAAATTCATCAGGCACATGCAGATGTGTATCCACAAAATCAAATTTGTACTTGTATTCTGAAGACAAATACACAGTGATTACTACCCTATATAACTTAATCTAACTGTATGAATGCATAAAACAGCACATTCTATTTTACTGTATGGATTTTGTGTGCTGTGAATAATTTGATTCCACAGGATAAAATGTTTTTCATGCAATGAATTGCTGATTCTTTATTAAATCACTGTTTGGAAATAATCTGTGTGTCTCCCATAAATCTGCTGCTCCAAAATTATTTTCTGTTTTGGGAAGGGAGGTATTGATCAATACATTTTAACTAAATTTAATAGGCAAACATTAAATTAAATCACAGGCTCACACATTTGTAAATAAAGATTCATTTTTAAATAAATGAATGAATAATTGAAGCGCATTGACAGAGTATGTTCCTGCTTCACAATTTAGAAGCAACAAGTTCTTTTTAATTAACCTGTAAACATGCAGCAGAAGTCCAGTTCGAACCTTTGCCAAAACCACCAAAATATTTAAATTTCATACATTCACGTCACCCTAAAGGGTATAATTATCTCTTTTCAACCTATTCACCCATATTTGATTTCCGTCGACTCTTTTCGATGCATTTTTGACAACATTTTTAGTTGCAACTTTTTCTGATTGTGACCAAAAGTGGCGACTAAAACGTTTCATTACCAAAAGAAGTCTGATATTGACTACTGATTTGTACTCTGCACACTCCTGAGGAAGCCACAGGCATTGTGGCAAAACGCGTTGAGTATTCCACAGCAGAGATCGTTTGGACTACACTCCCATCTCGCAAGTTTGATATTTATTGCTTGTTCGCAAGTCTTTTGTTTGTGAGTAGATTTTTACCATTAAAAACTTGTTTGTGATACGTTTAATGCCCTATGAGTGG
>JAKJJM010057480.1:0-11206 GCA_021901965.1 Pipa carvalhoi | reverse complement strand
AATCGGGTATTTCCACCGAAAAAGTAGCCATAACTTATATGGCTACAAAAATTTTCGGTGGAAATACCCGATTTCCAGATTATGGAAATTGAAAAACACAGATTTCCACAATCTGGAAAACGAGATTCCCGCGGGAGGATCACCTCCCGCGAGAAAGTCGGAAAGACCTATAGCGGTCTTTCTGACTTTCTTAAATTTCGTCCCAAGAGTTAAATATACTAAAACAGAATTACAGGCATACCTGGATAACATAACAATACCTACACTCACTCAGGAACAAAAACTATTTTTAGATGCTCCATTCACATTGGAAGAAACTCTAGAGGCAATAACCTCTTCTCCAGCGAATAAAACCCCAGGACCTGATGGTCTACTGATTGAATGGTATAATAAAGCATTGATGCCAGATATAATAACGACTGGTTATATACTGTAAATAAAGCCTTAGATGAGGGAATTCTTCCCTCATCCTTTTATGAAGCATTGATAGTGCTAATACCAAAAACTGGTAGAGACCCAAATCTATGTGAGTCATATAGACCAATATCTTTGCTTAATGCTGATGTTAAAATTTTAGCTAAAACATTAGCAAGGCGATTGGCAAAAATTATAGAACAAATAATAGCTCCAGATCAAACGGGATTTATGCCAAACAAAACTACAGATATAAATCTGAGAAGGCTATTCACTAACCTACAGAACAAATACAACAGAACAAAGAATTATAGCCTCCTTAGATACTGAGAAAGCTTTTGATTCGGTTGAGTGGACATATCTGTGGGAAATATGAAATCGTTTTAACATAGGGGAGAAATGTATAAAATGGATACAGCTAATATATAAATGCCCAACAGCGAAAATCAAAACAAATAAAAAAATATTAGAAACAATATACTTAAAAAGAGGGACAAGACAGGGTTATCTCAGGTCCCCATTATTATTCGTCATAGCTATAGAACTGCTAGCAATAAGGCAATCCACCCAAATAAAAGGCCTCAAAGTCAAAACTGTAGAGGAGCCTCTGTCCTTGTATGCAGACGACATATTAATATACCTCACTAACCCACAAATTTCAGGACCACACCTTCTACAGTTAGTGAATCAATTTGGGGTGTTTTCAGGACTTAAAACAAACTGGAATAAATCAACACTTTTTTCAATAGATGTTCCTGTGGAAAGTGCCTTACAGATTAGTACACCAATGCAATGGGTTGAAAAATTTAAATATTTAGGTATTATAATATCTTGTGATACAAAACAATACTTAGACTTAAACCTAGAACCCCTAATTCAGAAATTAACAACAATGTTGTTAACTTGGGATACATTGTGGGGAAGAATAGCATTATTCAAAATGATATACCTACCCATATTTTTATACATCTTCCACTATTCTCCTATATAGATATCCCACAAAAATATTTTACACGCCTCAGGAAAATTATATCCCCGTTTATGGCAACACAAAAACCCCTGTATAGCCTGGCCAAAATTGTCAGCCCCTAGCAGTACCAGACCTACAAGCTTACTATTGGGCAACTCAATTAACATATGTAAACTGGTGGATCTCACAATCCCCAGATAACCCAGTAACAATATTGCAAGCATTAGAGTTAGGCTCACTGGAAGCCCTAGCGAATTGTCCTTACAGGAAAACAATAGATCTGCATACTGATATATCACTGATTACAACTCCCTGTAAAATTTGACATACATGTAGGCTAAACGCAAAGAGAAATAAAGGCTTTCTGAACCTAAGCATGCCAATCTGGGGTAACTCATATCTAAAATCAATCAAAACAGGTAATGACCCTGTTTTTTGGGCAAATAAAGGAGTTAAAAAACTACAGGACATAATATTGGATCAAAAATTTCCAAAATTTGAATACTTTATTCAAAAACATCATTCTACACAGTTACACTTTTTCAAATACATCCAACTTAAGAACAGAATTAAAGAACAATTTCAGAGTATGGAAATAGAGATTCAAGAAAACAATCAAGACAGGTTGCTGTGTACTACAGATACAAAAGGGTTTACATCTAGAATGTATGGCATAATAAAACAGCAGCATCCAGCTCCTTTTCAAAAGGCGTTTGAGATGTGGCGACTGGCTATTCCCAACCTGGAAGAGATAGAATGGGAAGAAACAACTGATAATTTATATACATTCCTTATCTCAACAAAGGATAGATTAATTCAATTCAAATTTATACATCAGATATATATAACTCCGATTCGACCTTTTAGATATGGGAAAGCAGACAATGAAAATTGTTTTAGATGCAAAAACACACAGGGTTCCTATTTGCATATGATTTGGGAATGTATGTATATTCAAAGTAAATAATGCGAACCATAACTGATAAAAGATCTTTTCCAACAGTTATAGATCCTAAAGTGTGCCTTCTGGGCATTATTAATGACCTGGTACCATTAAATCTCACCCAGAACTTTAATTGGATCACTACTGTATTTTGCTCGGAAAACTATAATAATGAACTGGATGGGTTCTAATCCACCTTCAATAGCTTTTTGGCAAGGTATTATTAAAAAACATCTCCCTCTGATTAAGTTAACTTATATACTCAGAGGATGCCCAGAAAAATGTAACAAAATATGGAGTTTTTGGTTAGAAACAGAAGAGTTTTAATATCTGATTATATAAATATCATTTTCGGTTACTGATGTAACACATGTATGTTATTATGGCAAAAGATTTATTTGAAATGCAACTTAAATCCAACTATTGTACTTTCAAATATAATGTCATTTGTACCATGTTATTTTAAATGAAAATCAATTAAAAAAAAAGTTTAAATAAAAAAAATAAAGGTAAGTTCAGTTTAAAGGTTATCCAATTAGCCCAAAATTGTGGGAGGCATGTGGTGGAGTTACTGTACATTTTCTGCAAAAAAAAAAAAAAGCATGGAGTTTTATTTATATATATATGTGTGTGTGTGTGTTTGTGGTCTGCATCTGTTATTGTGGCTGAGGTCAGTGCCTAAGAGTCAATAATACTATCCCTGTCCAGGGCTGTTCCTATCCTTTATGGCGCTCAGGGCGAGTATGAAATTTGCGCCCCCCCCTCCCCAAGTTTGTGCTAGCGGTGGTCCGTGTGAGCGGAGGTTTGTGCACCCAGCGGGCTGTGAGCGGAGGTTGGGATGAGCGCCCCCCTCAGCTCAGAACGGCCCTGGCCGAAAACTACTTCTTTATCTGCAGTGCTGCGGAGAACTATTGAGCATTACAGTGTATCATTATTGCACATCTCAGTATCAGAGCCCCTGTAACCTTGGGTTCACAAATCTATCACTGTAATGGTGTGGCATATTCTGTAAAAAAGCGCAATAGTATCTTACCAAAGATAAACAAATCAAGATAGTGCAAGACCAAACTTCCAAACACACAGAAGTGAAAAGAAAAAATATAAAACATACGTTCAATGGTGCAAATAAGTGTGCAAAATTTAAGTAATAGGGTCCCTATGGGGGGAGGCTCACCAGATTTACTGGGAATCAAAACATGTAACAAAAACCCACTCAACTATGATACTAATGATCCATGGTCCGGGATGAATGGACAGTCAAACAACTTAATATACGTGTACGATCTGATAATTTATAATTTCAATCAGATATGTATAGAAAATAAACATAAAAGCATATAATGTGAAAATTTTTAATGAATTAAAGAGACAATAAAACCATACTCACAAACATGTGCATGGAAGGCACATTTAAAAAACAAATAAGTGCTACAGGTGTTCTAATATTGGAATACATTGTCCATTGTGCTATATTGCAGGGTTTCAGCTGTTTATTAGAGGCCCAGGAGCAGGATGATTAAAATATACTCCCAGCCTTGGCTAAATTAGGTCAACACTCCCTAGATAAAGGACTTCTTAAGTTTAACAGCTAAAGTTTCATCAATAAGAATGTTTTCATTTGATTAAGTTCCAGCAGTTAACTTTGCTAAGCTACATCTATTCTAGTTTAAAAATACTCTATTCAAGATCTTACATGAATTTAATGCTTAATTGCACTAAATCTGTTATAGACTACTGACCTACTAAATACAACTCCAGGTGGTAAAATGAATCATTTCAGCCCTATGTGATTTTCAAATTGAAATAAAATCAAACACTGGAGAGAATTTTCAAAAGCAACTGATTTATTTAATCAACCACTTATTCAACAAAAATTAAACTATATTATTTGCATTGTATAAAATGTAAACTGAAAATATTCTAGCCTTTTTGTCTATTCAAGAAGATGAGAAAAGCAAATTATGCTGCTATTCATTCCGCTGGACATGTTAAAATATTGTTTTATTAGTTGGTGCACCAGAGTTTTTTTTATCAGCAGTTACAATTAATCAACTTGGATCAACACATTCAAATCACTTAATTGATTATTTAATCTTTTGAAAACCCATAAATTCTTTGGTACCATTACAAAAGAAAATTACTTGCTTGTTTTGTTTTTTGATAATGCAAACTGAGTAAATATGGAAAGCTAGTTTTTATATTTTTTAATCCTGGATAAGGTAATGTAAGATGAATGTGTACATTATATCCAGATGGATTACTATTTAAAGAATGTGCAAATGATATCCCCAGGAAGAGAGAGTGGGCCGTATTTCATTATTTATAAAGTTTTTTTTCATGTTGAAAGGCATTTTTCAATGAGTCAATTCAATACCATGCACAAAAATGTTTTTCCTTTTTTCCTGTGTTCAAATCGGCTGTTTCTCAAATGTGACCAAATGTGCATAAAAAAACTTGTCCAAAGGTACATAATAAAGGTCTTCTTTGTGTCAAAAGAGGGTCCTAAAGTATCTCTAAAATAATCACTTTAGAGTAGCCACTCTGTTCACCTGCTCTTGAAGTGCATGAAGCGCAACCATGACTATTTGAGCGGCACACCTCATGCACTTCGCGGAAATGCCTTCGCAAAGGCATTTCCGCAAGGCTTCGGACCTTACGGAATCTTGCCCTTTGTATCTTTCCCTTCAGTCAAAGCCTTCACTATACATGGCTTCTACAGCCCTCTCAGCAACTGTTTTAATGTTCCTTTCACTGTAGAAACAAAAAAAACAGTATTACGTAAAGTGGATTCTCTTCATTAATCTTATCTCTTCATACTTTAGAATCATGGGGAACACATAATTGTAGTTATGTCAGGAAATATACTTACATTCGTCCTCATGCCGGGGTTCGGCGTTTTGTTCCATCACAGTCACCATTGGTCTTTTCCCATGCGGTCTGGTCACGGGCGCCGCACTCCTTCGGCACCTAAATCTTCTCCGGTAGGTGATGTAAACAGACGCGGTCACGGCATTATGTCACGTACAGTTTCTAAGACTGGCGCCCGATTATAGAGCTCTTGCTCTAGGGTGTTGTTTATATATTTTGTTTTCCTGTGTATGACCTTTGCCTGTCTATAGTTTATGATTGCTCTGTGCCTGCCTCGATCCTTAGATTTATCTCCTGGCCACGAATCTTTGCTGCCAGTCTTGACCTCGGATACATTTACTGACCATTCACTTCTCTGCTATTCTTCATTGGTGCATTACAGTGCTAAGGGTCACAACCTGGGCATAGTACTGCTGGAAAACCCTAACCTCCTTGCGGGGGCTCTAGGAGAAGACCGCGTGTGCCTTAGACTTCGGGCCTTGGGTACTGTCAGTATCATGCACATCCCTCAGCTGTTACCTACTTCTCCTTCCTCCTGTACTGGTGCCCGTCCTGACAAGTTAAAAGATACTTTACTGATATCATAAAGGTAAAACTATATAAAATAGTTTAAACATCAATTAAATGTTTTATATTAGTTTAATGTTTTGTGAAGTAAGGCACCCACCCATTAAAAAAAAATATCCACTGCTACACATAAGGGGTACTACTTCTGCAATTATTCAAACCAATATGATGCAATCCCTTCTAAATGCAATTTCTTCTTCATTTTCCGTTTGTGTGCTGCATTATATCCAGCATGGTCATTGCAGTCTTAAAACAATAATCAAATGTAAATGTTTGAGTGAAAGTGGAAATAAACACAAATGAAATAGAACTGTAACACTAAATGTGTATTTTCCATTGTTACAAAACATTTTATTGTTAGTGAATAATCTTTAAAATGAGCTATTAAACCTGGATCAGAAGTAGTACAATACAATTTGATAAGAAAACAAGGCACAGTGAATATGAGTTGTATTTTAAATACACAACATTAACAACATAATATACAGTAAAGCATTGTAAATATATTTTCTATTGCTGGCTAAGTTTTAACTGCTACATAGAGCATTTTAGGATGCAAATCAGTTGGCTTATTCTGCACCATTAAGCTTTTATTTTTGTTGGGAGTTTTGTACAACAGGAAACATAAGAGCAGGTAACATTCTTGACGTTTTGAAAAGCAAGGACAAAGCCAGATTGCTGAATGGGTTTCAAGCAAAATGAGTGAATATATTAACTTAATAATAAATGAATGAGACAACTTACTGGAACAGACTCTCAGAAGAAACTTATCAATTATACATTGCCAAATCCATTACTTTAAAGAAAGTAGGAAAAGTAGATGAAGATCACTGACAATTATTACATTGCAAACAATAAAATAATCACTTACTATGTAGGTGTAGGGCGAATGTTTGACTTGACATTATCAATACTTTATTATATTTTTATAACTGAAATCAATTGTGGTGGCTACATTTCATGCCCCTTTAATTTAGGGAACCTAACACAAATCAGGTATGGCCTAAAGTTCAACTTTTACTAATCTATGAAGGGGACTCAATTATTTAATTAGGCAACACAAATAGAAGCATGGGTGCAATATAATTCATTGGCACAGACACATATCACACTAAAATATTACAGCTAATCTCACAAGCCACGTATATTTTTCTTACTTTCACTAGCCACACATGATCCTACACTGGCTACATTAGGGAGATCACCCTTCTCCTCTTATTCACAAGCGATTCACTTGATACACTTAATCAATAAGGCCATTTTTACCTGTTTATAAAGCTGTTCAGTCAGGTTTTTTTTTTAAGCGTTCACATGCTTTAGGTTGGAGAAAAACACATTATTCCTTATAGAGTTGGTCCTGTCACTTAGCCACAGTTGGATTAGTTTTACCAAAAAGAATGTCGATATCAATATGAAATGAACAGGGAACTTCACTGAAAACACGGCAAAGTGTGTAGGTTTCAACTGATCAATATTTATTAATATCAATAATGTCTTGTTGACCCTATATAAATCAGTCTATTGAAAAATAACACTGAAAAGCTTTAATACATTGCAAAATGAATCAAAAAGGTCTAAATAGTCATGGTTAATATCCCCATTAAACTTTAAATTGCGCACTTAGTACCCAATACTTAAAGGGTATGTAAAGTTTGGATAAAGCATTATTAATATCTGACATGTATACATATAGAAAGCCAACTTAAACATTAAAATATAAAAATGATTTACGGATCAGTAATGCTTGCCTCTTGTTTAAACAGCCCTGCTCCCCCTCCCATTCTGTGTATAGTCTCTTCCTTGCCAGTGCCGATAAACCCCGCCCTGAGTGACATCACTCACTACACAGACTGCCGAATCCCCCCTCCCTTCTCCTTATGTAAAAAGCCCATTCCTAACACTTGAGCATGTGCAGATAAGACCTGTCCGACCGCCTGTGCAGTCGGCTGTGGATGGAGAAGCCAAGGAGAGGAGGGGGCGCGGCTCTCAGCTTGCTCTTCCCTTACAAGAAAGTGCTGCAGGGGGAGGGTGCAGCTACAGGGGGATATTGAGATCTGCTGAAAGAAGAGGTGAGTCAGGAGTTTCTTAATCATTATTTGGCTTGATAATAGGTAAATAGAGCTCTCTTTATAGTCAGGATTTACTTATACTTTAAGAAGAAGTGCACTCTGTAATCACTGGGGTAATTCCTCTTTACCACTACTACTTTTTCATTGAAATTCTTAGAAAGTCCTATCACAAGAGCAATTTCAGCCACCTTCACAGCAGTTGAGACCAGGTGATTCCACTACCCTCCATGAAGAATCAATAAACAAGACCTCACGTCTGCTGCTTTGTAGAGCAAGGAAGCTCACATGTTTAACTGTAAAGTTAGGTCTAGCACAGTCTGGCTAGAATTCACAGTTTGTTGTATTATTAGATATATACCACTTGTAAATTACATTAATATAGCTTTTAAATTGAATGATTGAATAATAAATTTGGAAGTTAATAGAGAGTTATTACTTCCCTACCTAGGTGATACATAGTTTTGATATCTCATAAATATACCATCCATCTGGTACATTTGCTCTCTGTAAATGTTATCCTTTCAAGTAGTTTGCATTAAAATGATATATTGCAGTGAGGTGTCACTTTGTAATCTCTGCAGCAAACAAATGTTTGTCATCAGTTACTGTAAATTTTATTAATGAACTTGTTTATCTTAATATTGCATCACTTTAGTCTTTTCATGGTAGTACATAATATGCATTCATAATGTTTTTAAAGGCATACAATTTACCCTGTATTTATATAAACATTTAAAGCTTATTATTGTTATATGCATATAATATTTTTCCATATTATTATTATTAATAAATCCTTGTGCTATAGTTAATACATCACCCTGCTTGTTAACTGCTTCATTTGGAGAGCAAGCTAAAGCCTTCTTATCATTTGTACACTCTTCTGTTCCAGTATGTGCTGGGGTCTCTTACATTGTTTATCAGATTGACATTAAAAAGGGAAGCATAGAGTCCAAAGAGGTGCAGAGCATCAAAACACAATAATAGAAAAACAAATAATTAATAATAAAAGACAGGGGTAAGTGGATAATAATTTAAAAAGACCCCTGAGCATAACAGTTCCCCTTCAAAATAATGTGCATCGTATTTCATGAGATGCCAGGAAGAGACATTTTCATTTGTAGCTATCCTTTTCTGGTTAGAAGGGTGTTACTTTGTATGACTTAATAAGAATTTATTGCACACAAAAGGAAAACTAAACTGTTTCCCTTAACCTTATAAACAAGGTAAAACAAAAAACGAAAATGCCCCAATGTATTCATACCTATATATTTAACCCGTACTTACATTTTTGAAAGACGTATGATATTTTACTTTAGATATGCAAATTTACATTGACTTTGTTAGGCTTTCTGTTGCATTCCATGATTATTTATTATCTAAAGTTCCACTGAGTGCATAAGGACTGGATGGGAAATAAATATGGCTGAAATCAATAAAGGAAAAATAAACAAAAAGCAACAGGACATATATGTTTTATCAAGCATAACAGAATGCGTGAATTTTGGGTGATTGTTACAGAAATGGAGATATTTACTAAGGCCATTTTAATCATGTTGCTTTGTTTCACTGTTATTTTTTTTCCCTGTACTTTTTGCTTCCCCTGGTTTTATACAAATGTTTCCCTACAGAAATAAATCATTATTGATAAACATCAATTAATTGGCAGGGGCACATTTTCAGCACTTTTTAATGAGACCTCCAGCTATGTAGTACCTTGTAAAGATGTGCTTCCCCTTTAAGACAGTAAACACTATATAGTGTGATATAGTACTTGTAAATTCACTTATGAGATCAAATTGCACTCACAAAGAAAGTCTTGATTTACGTGTATCTCACATTAGCTTATGGTGGGTCTTTTTTCTTTGCCTCCTCCTTCTCTTATAGATGTCCTCCTTATTCCCTTTAAAAAACTTTAGAGAGTACTAAATAGTAAAATACATTTATTGAAATAAATAATACAGTTGTGGTACACTCACATAGATCCTCTTGTCAATGACATGTCTAAAAAACTTCTCCAATGCATTTCACCAATTTTCTTGCTTCATCAGGGAGCACACAGCTACAATCAGGTTCCCCTTCCTTTTCACATTGATACTGATATTCATTTTTGATTGTGGCTAAGTGACAGGACCAACTCCATAGGGAATAATTGCTTTTTGCCAGCCTGAGGTAGTCAAACACTTTTGGGCAAATAAAATTGGCTTTGTACAGTTTAGTGAATAGGCAAAAACAGCAATATTGTTACAAATCACCTGTTGCTACTGCATTAACTATTTGAAAAACTATTCTAATTTAGTAAATATCCCCAAAATGTGAAAGAAAAGTTCTGTTTTTTGTTTGTCCACTTTTTTTTATTTTTGCATTTTACCAAAGCCTTGAATTCACTGCCATTTGGGTACATCAAATTAGGATTATGATGATCCTAGAATTTAAATCAGTCTTGTTGCTGCCTAATTATTTAAAACTCAGTTGGAACCTGTTGAATTGCTGAACTGGCATGTTAAGTTGTCTTTTTGCATTTACCACTACACAATGGGATTTTGCTTCACTGTATTGAGGGTACTGAGGTCCTAAATCATGCATGGCTTCCAGTGGGTACCTTATAGCACTACAGAAATTAAAAACTCTTAGGAGGAAGTTTATTAAGGTCATTTCGACCTTATCAATTATTTTTATTGTGTTTCTATTTTTCAATTCACTGCATGTTTTTATTCTGCAGATAAGTAAAGGAGTGCCAATATCAGTAAAAATCATTATTGATAAATATAGATCCATCTAAATCAGCACACTTTGCAGTGTTTTTAGTACGGGTCCTTATTGCTTACCGATATCAATATCAATAGTCATTTTTGACAGGAAAAAACATCCTTAGTGTGGCAAAATAACCAGACTTACTTTCAACGAAAAAAAATTTGACGCAACAGTTTTAAAAATCCACAAAAATGGCGATACCCATATATTGACAATATTTTACTACCTTTATAAAGTTGAAAAACATTTCAACTTTTATAAATATTCCCCCAAGTACATTTGTACGAATTATTATGTTACAAGCTGCACAAAGCAATCTTTTTATAGTGTTTGATTAACCATGTTCAATTCAAACAACATTCATTAAACTTGCATCTGTAGATACTGGATTTATAAAAGGTATTTCTCTTAAGAAAAACACAAACTTTAACCAAAACATTATGGGCGAAATATATTTAAGTCGGAAAGACCGCTATCGGTCTTTCCAACATTCTCGCAGGACGTGATCTTACGAGATCCTCCCGTGGGAATTTCGATTTCCAGATTCTGGAAATCGGGTCTTTCCACTGAAACTTTTTGTAGCCATAGAAGTTATGGCTACTTTTTGGTGGAAAGACCCGATTT